>JAIPRL010001607.1:0-20302 GCA_025469235.1 Pemphigus obesinymphae
TTACCCTTTTATCTATTATCTTTTCCCAAATCTTCATACTGTGGCTCATAAGTTTTATCCTTCTATAATTTCCACAATCCTGTACATCTCCTTTACCCTTGAATATTGGTACTACACAACTCTTCCTTCACGTTTCTGGAATTTTTCCTTCTTCTAGTATCTTATTAAAGAACTTTGTCAGTCATTGTATACCTAAACTTCCTAATACTTTCCATACTTCTATTGGTACTCCATCCGGTCCCACCGCTTTCTTATTTTTCATTTTTTTCACAGCACTCCTCACTTCCTCTTCCCTTATTAAATCTACTATACCCAAATTCCACTCTACCCGATCAATTGCCTCTCTCGGAAATTCCTCATTTAATAATCCCTCAAAATAGTCTTTCCATTTCTTTATCACTTCCTTTTCCTCTGTTAACACCCTCCTATCCTCATATTTTATACACCAAACATTTATAAAGTCACTGGATTGTTTTTCTCTTTCCTTAGCCAGCCTGTACACTTCTTTTTCCCCTTCCTTACTTCCTAACCTCTCATACAACTCATCATATTTCTTTAATTTAGCTTTACTCACTGCACTTTTTGCTGCTTTTGAACTTTTATACTCTACCCAATCCTTCCTCTCTCTGTTTTTCTGCCATTTCTTAAACTGTATTTTTTCTTTGATATTATCTCCTGTACTTCTTCTGCCTGCCACCATGTTTGCTTATCCTGTGGCATATTACCTCTACTTACGCCCACGGCTTCCTTAGCAACTTTCTTAACATCCTCTGCTACCTCTTCCCACATTTCGTTTATATTCCCTTCCATGTTCCACATCTCTGTCCAAATTAGCTTTCTTATAAATACTTTTTCATTTTCACCCTTTAGTTTCCACCACCTAATCCTCGGTTCCTTAACTATATTTTTCTTTTTGTACACCCTCTTTTTCATACACCAAATATCCATAACCATTAACCTATGTTGTGCCGTCACACTTTCCCCCGGGATCACCTTACAGTCCTTACACTGTTTCAAACTCCCCTCTCTTCCACATAAAATAATCAATTTGTGATTTGTTTCCTCCACTCTTATAAGTTATATAATGCTCTTCTCTCTTCCTAAAATAAGTGTTCACAATTGCTAATTCATACGCTGATGCAAAGTCAAGATGCTACGCTACTATCTATCCATTTTCAATAATAATATAAAATTATCAATAAAGCTTCATCTTAGCATAATGGGAATTTGTTTCTTACTCATTTTTTTTTCGGTTTTTCTTAGAAAATTAATTTTAAAAAAATGTATCAATACCAAGCCAAAATGAGTTTTAAAAAATATTTAACACCGTGCCGAGTCGAGCTTTCAAGCGTAAATAAAATAATTTAGAAAGCGTTTTCAAAAAATCATTAAGTATTAGGCATAGGCTGAGTTGGACTTTTAAATAAAAAATCTGGGCCAAGACAAAATATCGGACGACCACCGGCTCAAAAAAAATTGCAGATGCATCATATGAACCATCTGCTCACGTCTATGTCAAATAATAAAAATGTGTTATTTAATATTTAAACATAATCTAACATATTTTTGTCGTGTTTTATACTTTTACGCGCGATATAAATTAGTAAATTATATATTACAAATTTCGAAATGCGTCATTTAATATATCAAGACTATAATATCGTATATACATACAAGTGAGATATGGGTACAACTTTACAAGTAAAAAAAGTAATCAGTTTTTTATATACCCTGCGGGTCGAGTACACGTGATCGTTTATTAGGTGTGTTATATACATATAGCTGTTATTAATTATTATTATAGGGGTTATTATATCGTATAATATACACACACATATACATATAATATAAAATATGAACCTATATTACTTTACCTTATATCAGGCGCAATATACATTTTTGGATAATCGATACAATTTGCATATTTTTCATAAAAGAAACCAGGTACCTGGCACATGCTTCAAAAAAAAAAAATCCATAACCACGACCCCACGCCACTATCTGAACCTGATATTTAATATTAAACTACGATTATAGCCGGGGCGGATTTCAGGGGGGCGACGTGGCGACCGCACCCTCCTTGGAATATTTTCTATCATTATATAAGTAATATAAAATGTATTTTGAGGTAGAATTATATTTATTCCATAATTATTCATACGATCCACATCTAGATTATACATTATGAGTGTAGAAGTTTTTTTACGATCTTCATTAAAAGCCGATTTCAAAAATGATATTATTATTATTTTTCAGTAATTTAGTATTACAATTTACGGATGTAGTGGACTATAAATTATGGGTAAATGCTTGTTCTACCCAATATAGGCATTATAATAACTTTGTTCGTTTGGAAAAAAGTGTTTACACACGAATAGTGCAATGTCGTGATCGAGTGTAAGGGGTATGTTCAAGTATGGTGTTAAAAAATAAACTTTTTTATTGTAGAAAAAAATTTTAAAATTTCAATCAAAAATTGATAACTATTTTATATACAAATTATGCGCTTATATATGGTTATGATAAGTAGATTATATGATAGTAGGTCTTATGCCCAAAATCAGATATGACATCTACTCTATCGTCAGTATGAAAATAGTGTACAACACTTTTTTTAAAACAAACAAAGAGTAGGTAGTCTACACTATTTTAATACGAGCGTTTATTATAAAAAAGTGTACACTGTTTGTCAAAACCAACAATGCTATTATATGTGGGCGAAATACATGCATAGGAAATTTTACATCATTTCCCGTTATTCAATGATAAGTAATTTTAAACAATTAATCATTTTCATATAAATACTAGTTTTTTAATCTTTGTAATTTATATACACTCCTATTTCAAATACAATTAAGTACCTATTATTTTTATTAGTATATTATTAGGTATCTGTATTAGAACCTAGTTTTAAGATTTAGAATATACCTATATATCATACAACTGTGAGCTAAGTGAACGAGTGCTTCCCTACCCAACAAAAAAAAAAACCGATTATAATACATAATTTCTGTACATTGTTTACATAAATTATAAGTAGATATCTATTAGTGCCTAAACTACCTATATAAATAATTGAATCAACTTTGCCTTGAAAAAATATATATTTCAAGGCGATAATGACATTTTAAGAAAATTTCGATTTAAGAACCTATATATATAAGACATAGGTAAAAAATTATTAAATATTTGTACTTTGTATTGTTTTAGTTTTTATTCTTTTTACGTAGGTACAATTTAAAATATAATAATCAATGATTAATAATTTATTAAATTATAATCTAGTTTTAAAAAAATTATACAATGATGTGCATATTTTATACTTTTAAATTATCAATATAAGAGGTATTATATACATTTTACATGTCTTCGAGTTTGAATTGATATTGTATTTTTTTATTTGTATACACAGTGATGGTGTTTCGATGATGTTTGTTTGTTTTTGTTTTCTTATTTCCATATTTAGATACAGTGATCGAATTGAAAAATATAAGAAGAGGTACTCTCACGGGCTTTCAATAAATAGCTATGTAAATATGTAACTATGTAATTCGTATATACTCGAAAAAATTTTTAGTAAAGGTGCTCTCAAAATATTATGAAATAGTAGAAGAGCTCCCTCCCCCCCTATTCGAGCACTGCTTATAGATATATATAATATAGGATAGGCATAGGATGAGTTTATATTTCACACAATATCATGTAATAATAAATTATGATAATACAAATCTACAATAAATTTGAAATATTACCTTTTTGAAATATTAAGCTCAAAAAACAATTCTGAACAAGATTGTTAGTATTATTAAGTAAACGTACACAAATGACCGGACTTCTGGAATATTAATGCATATACGATTCACAAACGATTCATTCGATCAGAATGTGTGTATTCTAATGAAAAAGGATGACTGCCTTTCTTCGTACCCCCAAATTAGTTTTTGGGATAACTCCGAAAGTAATTGTGCACAAACGACGTGGTTTCGTGCACAAACGATACACAAACAAATGCCCTTAGTTGACACTCCATATTCCAATTTGGGAGGCTGCCGTTTCTACAGCCCCCCGAATTTATTTTCGGGATAACTCCGAAAGTAAACGTGCACAAACGACCGGACTTCGTGCACATTCGTGCACAAACGACGCACAAACGATTGCCCTTGGTTGGCATCCAAATTTGCAATTGGGGGGGGGGGCTGTGGAAATGGACCCAAATTCATTGACAAATTAATCGAATGAAAAATATCTATTTATTAGGTAAAAATTTTAGAAAAACTTTAGTCTCGACTTTTGAGATATTAATTTAAACTGAGTAATAAAAAATTATTTTAATAGAATATTCGTTCTAGTATTGGTACATTAAAGACGTTATTTTTCGATTTTCTTAGTAATTTTTTTAATTGTAAAGGAAAACTATCATTAATGACAGAAAATTATTTTTAATTGGAAAATAATACTGCAGCCAGAGACTTGAAATGTATACCAAATATTCATTATATTCGTATTGATGTGACTCTTATTGTAGGTATTTCCGTTATTTTTTCTCTCAGTTATTATTGTTTTAGACATTTTTTATACTGTGCAGTGTGTACCACTTTCTTGTTTTAGGTTAAAAGTTATTTAAAATTTTAATAATTGAAAATAAAAATTTATATTTATATTTGTAATATTAAATAAGAACATTTTAGTACTTTGTGTCATGGTGGACTCGTACTGACGGTAAAAAATAAATATTATAGATATCTAGATTGGAAAAATAATAATATGGAATGATTCGTGTTCTAATTATTGTTTATTTTTATTCAAACGGATTTTCAGATTTTGCATTTTTTTCATCCGTGGTATAACTGCAGGTAATTATATATATCTATAAGCAGTGCTCGAATAGGGGAAGAGGGAGCTCTTCTACTATTTCATAATATTTTGAGAGCACCTTTACTAAAATTTTTTAGAGTATATACGAATTACATAGTTACATATTTACATAGCTATTTATTGAAAGCCCGCGAGAATACCCCTTCTTATATTTTTCAATTCGATCACTGTATCTAAATATGGAAATAAGAAAACAAAAACAAACAAACATCATCGAAATACCATCACTATGTATACAAGTAAAAAAATACAATACCAATTCAAACTCGAAGACATGTAAAATGTATATAATACCTCTTATATTGATAATTTAAAAGTATAAAATATGCACATCATTGTATAATTTTTTTAAAACTAGATTATAATTTAATAAATAATATACTAATAAAAATAATAAGTACTTAATTATATTGGTTGGCATCCAAATTTGAAATTTGGGGGGGGGGCTGTGGAAATGAACCCAATTAATTTATCCTATCCTATAATGGTATCAATATTTAAGTTCCAAAATGAACAAAATAATGTATCGATTTTAAAATGATGATGTTTGTATATTTTTTGGGTAAAAGAGTTGAAATATTTTTGAGAAGAAGAATAGCTGTGTATATATATAATATATATATAATAGATATAGAGATATTTAATAACAAATTTAATTATTATTTTGGAAACTTTTTATACTGTGTAGTTTGCACCACTTTCTTATTTTAGGTTAAAACTTAAAACCTATTTAAAATTTTAAAATTTCTAAAGTAAAAACAGAAAACAGAGTAAGTATATACACTATGAACGGCCGTATCACGTCATATTTTTGTAGGTATACGCAATATATAAAAACAACAAAGAAAGTAAGTATACGGCGTATATGCCCCAATACGTCACTGGGTATTACAAAGATGTACATATTTCATTTTCGCTTAGTAATTATTTTATTTTTATTTTTAAGCTGCACTTGAGACTTGAAATCTTTTTTTTTGTGTCAGGCTATCTATATTTGCACAAGAATTTCTGTTTGCCAAATATAGGACCGAATGTATTTTTACATTGATTGCTACATTTAGAATTATTCGACTTTACGACGGAAAATAATTATTCACATACATATTATAAGCTATACCGATCATGGATAATATGTTAGAAAAATGTATCAGAAAATTCAGATAATCGTTTATAAAATATTTAAAAATTTCCAAAATTTCAATAGTTTCAAATTTTGTTTTTAAATTAGAATAACATTGTAAGTCACTTAATTCTAGTTGAAGATCTTCCCTTACATTTTCCACATTTATGGAAAATGGCTCATTAAAAAGTAGAAAAGTACAGTGTACCTACACGCAAGGTCGTATTTAAGGGGGGGCAATAGGGACAATTGCTCCGGGCGGTTAAATTTTAATGTTTTTAGGGGGGAGGCCACCAGGCGCTAATTTTATTACATCTTTATAATTATACAAAAATTACAAAAATCGTTTATATTTTTAACTTATTATCAATTATTATGTTTACATGTTTATACTTGTCTATGTATATGATTAAATATTTTTTGCTAAACCCACAGATAGATAACATGTTATCTCACACAGATTCGAAACTTAACCACTTTTTCTAAAATTAACATATTACCAATCACGAGTTTATCCATTATATACATACTTTACCACGCTTTACCAACTACCATTTTTCCCAATATGCATTTATCCCAACTGGCGAAATTACACTTTGGGAAAACTGATGTTTGAAAAAGAAGTAAACAAAGCGTAAAAAGATTATATGAATTAATAGATCACAACCACTTCTGGTAACAATATATAGTTTTTCACAGCAAATCGGGAGATATTTTCGATTGAAGCGATACGGAGCGACATTCGAGAACATAGCGAGCGAATGGAGTCAGCCATAACGAGCGGAGCGATAGTGGTCCGTCCTTCCAACTATATTTCTATACTTTATGCTATTAATCTGGTAACAATTCATATCAAAATGGTTATGGGGTCCTACATGACCCGGGATCTGTTTGTCAGCATACCCGTAAAAAAGACCGTGCTTTTATCAATTTAATTTTAATTTGATAAAAGAATAATTCTAATTTGGAACTTTTCACAAACAATTTTTGGACCACTTTTCCTATGAGAAAATTACATAATGGGAAAATGAGGGAAAATGTTACATGTTATATTGTATAAAATATACACACGTAATAATCACAACTGACAATTTATCCAAAGTTCACTTTTCCCAATGCTATATTTTCTATAGAAAAATTGGTTATTGGAAAATATAGAATTTAAGAAAAGTGGTAGCTTCACATTTTGACCATAATTTATTGTTATTGTCCATCAACGTGTTTCTTTTGAATATTTTTTTTTTTGTATCTGTGTATTACATTATAATATATTTGAAGACTTATTATTATCTATATCGTGAAACTTTTGGATATACATATTAAACATAATACATAGGACTATTACTTGAACTAAACTTGGATATACCTATCTATTATAATATTTTTCATAATTTATTATTACCATTTATATCAGTATTTACTATAGTAGCATGCATTTGAACTTATAAAAATTGTCGCTTATAATCACAATATTTAGGTATAATAGGAATAAGAAATTAACCATATGTATAATATTTACTACATCTAATACAATATTGACATGCTTTATGTAACATTTTACAGCTTTTTGACTGTTAGATTATTGCTTATATTGGTTTTATATAATAGATGGAAAAAAAAGGTTAAATGTAGCTGTTTATCGTAAAATGCTAAGGAAAAGTATTTAAAAATTGCTTCTATAATTTCAAAAACTGGAAATCTTTATTCATATTTTCAAAAATTACATAAATATAAGAGATATTTAATTAATATAAGCTAATTATATAATCAAATTGCGCGTAAAGAACAAAAAAAAAATAAAAATAAAAAATACTCTGTGTGTCTAACACTTATTTAATTATAATTATTTTAGTCAATTCGGTTGGTCAATAATTTAGATAATATTGTCAACGACCCACATAAAATAATTGTTTGTGAAACTAATTCTTCATCAGCACAAGGTATTAAAATACTCATAAAATTATAATTATAAGATAAATTTTTACATATTATAAATATTTAATTTTATATTATTAATTCTAGTTGATTCATTAGCTATGAATGATGGTATCAAAAATTATTTTACGAATGATTCACCTCTAAAAGAAGAATTAAAATATTTGATAAGTTCTTTAAATGTTTGTGAAATTGATTTATCATCACAAGGTAATAGCATAAAATTAAAATTAAAAATATTTGCTATAAAACAATGTATAAGTTTGTTTATATTTAATTATAAATTCTAGCCGGTTTATATGCTGTAAATTAGTACCGAAGATAAAGTTGTAGATCCTTCTCAATTAAAAATACTTGAATTCAAAAAAACTTATGATGTAGACTACGCGTAAACACAAATGGTTACAAATCGCCGAACTATATAATTTATCTTTATAGATTATTTTTATCGCATTGCGATTACTATAATCGAATTGAATTCTTATCGGTAATTCTTCCGAACAAGGGATGTAAAAATAAAACATTACGAATATTAAATAATATTATATTGTTTATCCGTGTTTAAATAAAAACTAAAATGTATAGGTACCTACCTACTATGAAAAAAAAAATGTAATCGTTCAATAATAATAAATAGATATTAAAAATGTTTGAATGAAATACATTTTTTTTTTGCGGGCCCCATATCGAAAGGGTTGGCGTGGCAATTTTGAATTTATAGTCATTCTGCGGATAACGAGAGTTATACATTTATATATAAAGAATAAATGTAGTTACCTTTCTATCTCGTAACTAGTGATTTAAAACAAGTACCTACCTATCAAAGCATACCTACCTTATAACTCTCTCGGACAATTTAAAAATATTGAAGTAAGTACCTACTACCTACATTGTACGATGATTTACGAACACGGCCCATCAATCTTTCGCTTTATCGTTCACTGCCTTCATTTTTGTCGGCGGTCTATCGTACACTTTTATCTCGAATACCGGCAAAATAATAACAAGAATATGATATATTTTACACTAATGACACGCGTAATTGTATTATTATTTACACGATGCGCAATGATCTAATCGCGACCGGACCGTGTTTTCGTCGGGAAGGCCCGCCGTATGATACGGACGAGTTTTCTACAGGTACAATCGTTTGTTCGTGTTTTCAGTTCATATTAATATTTCACCGTCCACCGGTACATGTCAATATATTTATAATAATTATTGTTATTTTACCATTATTATTATTATTATTACTACTTACCTATTATTATTGTATTTTTCACGTTCTTAAAAGCTGAATTTTGACACCAAAAGCCCAAGTCTCGCTGTTGATGTATATCTACCTAGCTGGTGTTGGTTACTCGAACCTAGGTTACGTTGAACGCGATTTAATGTGCGACCGTGGTCGTCGAACATCACCACTCGCGCAACACTCAAAAGAATATCTACATTTATTCCGGGTGAGTACACGTGTAATCACTAATCAAAGGTAATAGGTACTTAATTATTATTATATTTTCGTTGGAACGAATCTAGTTTAGCGCCCGAGCGATTTTTATATTTTTTAGTACTTACCCAAGTAATAACTATGGTTTATTAAAATTGATCGGACGAACTTGGTTTCGAAATTATAGCGATTTAAAGATTTTTATATTATCTTAAACGACATATTTTACGCTTCGTTTATATATCAATAGAGTATCAAAGAGGTCAAAGATTTTCTGTAATAATAAATAGCCGGTAGGTATACATACAAAGTAAATGTATTTTGGATGTAATTTTTTTTTTCGACAGTTTAAATCGAAAGTATTCCTCGATTTGTTGTGAAAAATTACGCCAGAAAGGTATACCTAACAGTATACAGACAATGAAAATGCGTTTTAGCTGTGTAATTTATTGCATTAGGTATCTATGGTAAGTAATGCATTTTTGATATTGTAAAAACTACTTTTGATACGAAAACGCAACGTAAAATATATCGTTTTAGATAATATTATAAAATAGGTACTTCAAATTGTTATCATTTCGAAACCAAGTCCTTCCGACCATCGTTATTTACTCTTTAAAATACATAGGACCATAAAAAAGTATAAAAATTGCTTAAGCGATTTATTATTAATTTATCAATTTTAAAATAGTCGAAAATGGTAGCGTTTTCTGTCTGTAAGACACCGATCCATGTGTGACGTGATCGAATAATGATTTTTGGTCAATTATAATAGTAAATATCGTTTAAATTATTATAACAATTGTATACTTATATTACGTATTCATATTCTTTCTCCTAATCAGTATACAAACTGATAACTGTGCATAGTCATTGACAAATGCTTATCTAAATAAAGATACCTATATAAAGATACTCGTACCTATACCTATTAATTTACAGGTGTACTGAAAAGTTATAACAGTATTTATAAGTAGATATTAGTAGGTCTGTGGATTATTTAAAAAAAATTATACTTATGTTAGACACGGACATCCCTTCGAACGATTTAAGGGAAAATGGTAGGTACCTATATACAATAATTGTAGGTAGATCGTTTCGTAACTATCTGATATTAAAGTTTAAAATTTAAAATCCACCTTATAGCTTTAATCAGTCTGTAGATTTCTTATCGAAAAGTAATTTTAAAAAAACCCAGGGATGAGGGATCCTTTTGCTCAAAATCTGAAAGTATAATTTGGTGACAAATTCATCGAAATTCTATAATTCACGAAACTCAAGATATCAATAATTATATAATTATCGTGTTTATAAATAACTTATAAGTATACGTAGGTATCTCATTTTTTAACAATGATAAAAACCTATTTAAATAATATTACAAATTTAAAACTTCAGGAATTTCGACTTAAAACTGTTTTTAGATTCTGAGCGAAGCGAGGAATGTATTGGTTTTACGAAGACGTGGTTTTTTTTATGTCTGCACCCAAAAATTCTATAAGAAAAAGTACTCCGATCATTACATATAGCACTATTTTCTGGTAAAAAAGTATATCTATAGTTGGCACTTTAAAAAGGTCATTTTTCGATTTTTTCAATTTTTTCAATAAACACGTAAGAAAAAACTATCAAAAAATTAGTAAAAGTAGGTAAACTCGATTGTGGTAAAAATTCTTAATAACTCCAAAAATATTGATACTGGAGGCTTTCACCACGAATGTATATAAGTACATAAAATATTAACACAAAAAAATGTTCGAAAATGTTTACTTATTTTTAGGCTATTAATAGCAATATGCAAATTTTAGACATTTAATTCATAATAATTTTAGTTTTTAAGATTTGAAAATTTAATAAAGTGTTAAAAGTATAAAAAAAAATTAATATCGGTAAGTAGGTACAATATTTTTTAATAGCCATTTCAATTTTCTTTTTTTTAATACTTATTTAATTTTTCTACATTGCGGTATGAAATGTGTTCGAATATTGGATAAATAATGGATCTATGAACTGAAAATTTTCACCAAATTCGTATATTAACACATTATGAAGACAAACATTTTTGAAATTTTTTTCCCAATTTTGGCTTATTTATAGTAATTTCAAATTTTGAGACATTTAATTCATAATAGTCTTAATTTTAGGTTTTGAGACTTAAAAATTTCATTCTTTAGAATTTCTGTCCAAAATAAATTTGAAAGACTGTTAATATTAAATTAGTAATATAAGTTAATTGTTCTAAATACTTATATTGTGTAAAATAAAAATTCGATTGCTACTTTGATCGTATCTTTTACAACAGTCATTGGTTTTTTCTGAAGATCATCGTATAGTTCCCAATTTTATCTCCTCTTTTCACGTAAGCCATATTATAGTACCCATTTGAATGTCATAATTGGCTCTTTCCACGACGAAAACATATAACACCTCGTAGTTCATATGTAATATTCATATTATATACTACTTGAGGGATATCACATAATTTTATTTGAGCCATATTTGCCGTACTTCGTTGATCAGAAATCAAATCTTTCTCTAAAATATAGAATTTCTATTTAAATATATTCATATTTATATTTATTTTTTTTTTTTTTGTATATGTAAAATGTAAAAATTAAAAGCATAATAAAACAATTATTATTAAAATATTACATGTTTATAATCAATATATTATTAGTGAAGAGGGTACTAATGTCTATCTTGTATAGTTATTTCATACGAATACAAAATAATATAATAATAAAATTTTTTAATTTTATATGTTATGCAAGAATTTACATTAACAATTCTTACCTTCTAAAATTAGAACATCGATAAATAAATGTATCTCTCTGGTAGCATAGTTGTCAATGTCGAATTGCAATTGTCTTTTTATTTTGAGTTTTGAATTGATTTGGGTTCGTCTAAATATTGCTGTAATTCTCCAATTAAACCAATATCATTAATTTGATATGTTATATACATCATATCAAATATTGTGGGTTCAAGACATGATCTATTTGAACATGACCTTATTACTTTGGCCGTAGGAAAATCGGCAAGCATTGTTATCAATGATAAAATTGATCATTGGTATCACATTCAGCCAAAGTAATGTTATATTTTAGTGCCTAAAAATTGATCTCCATACGGCTGATAATTATATTAGCTCTTTGACTATACGTAGATGATGATATTCCATTTTTTACAATAGTTGAAATAAAATTGAAAAATTCATCGTGTTGACTTAAATTTACTTTGTCAGCATATTTTCTGCTATCGCAATAAGATACCTAAAATATACATTTACATTATTACATTCCAATACATTTTATGAGTAGTTAAAACACCAATTTTCATGATTTTTTTTAAGTCCTTTACTTATCATGTATAATGGGCATTAGATATTGTTGTTATCTATGAATTGTGTTTTGTATTATATTTATAAGATGTTTGATAAAAATTAAAAATTTTAACGGAATTTTTTCATTCAAAATTTGTTATTCTACTTAGCTCTTAGGTACTGGTACCTATATACATAGTATTTTATGTGCATTTTATAAACAAATTTTAAATCATTTATGGATAAAAGAAATTATTTTCGAAAAGCACCTATAATGCTTTGGTTTGGTTTAGTTATATCAATTATCAAAGATGAGAAATTGCTCAAATAGATTACTAGTAGATACAAGTAATTTATTAATTATATTGCAATTGAAATTCAATATTATGATAGAGATGATGATTGTACAGTTGTACACATATATTATATTATATTCACATTAATTAAATTAATAAATTATAGTAGGTACCTACATTTTAAATATACTTATATATATAATAATAAGCTCATTTTGATTTTTTACAATATATTTAAAAAAATGTTAAAAAAATATTAATTACAGCATAATATGATATAACTATCACTATCTATGAAAATACCTAAAACTTATAGAACTATCCTATGTATCTACCTATACATATTTAAATTTTAAAAATCCGGCCAGTAGGGCGTGGAAGCACTTCGCTCGTTAGGTAGTAGAATACTGGTGATGGATAAATTGAATTTGAGAGAAATTGTAATTCATTTCTTTCAATAAAATGATTTTGATCGAAGCTTCGGTCGATGTTATATAACATGAATATTACTGTCGGTAATATATTCAATACCTATACACATATGTTAACAATAGTTTCAAACTCACATTATTTCCTATTAGTTGGTTATTATACTAATCCTTACTAAATTTTCAAATTTAAAACCAAAAAAAAAAATTTTAAATCCAAAGTTTCTATAAATAGTCCAAAATTGGAGAAATTCATTTAAAAAATTTTATTACGTTAATATGGTACTTAACCTAACCTAACCCATCAGAAATAATACATGTATTATTGTTGAAAATTGTAAATAGATATAAATATTAAAAAAAATTGAAACTGCCGATTTTTGAGCTTTTATGAATAAACAGTTAGAACGCGTACTTTTAACCTCTTATATAATTTAAAACTTAAAGTTAATTCGTTTATGACATGAAAATTACAAATGGCACAAAATTGGGAAAAAATTGCCGAACTTTTTTTTATGTTATTTCTATATTAAAACACATTATTGATGCAAATTGCAAGACTAGGTCCTAGGATCATTATATTTATGGGATTAAAGAGAAATAACTATATAGTCGTTTTTTCTGAAATTGTGTTTTTACCATTTTCACGTAAATTTTCGTTAGTTTTCCTTACGCGCTATAAAAAAGTATTGGGAAAATAAAAAAAATGACCTCTTTAAAGTACCATGATACACTAGAAGCAAGTTGCTGCTGGAAAATGGTTAAACATGTAATAATTGGAGTACTAACTCCTTCTTATAGAATATTTAGGTACAGACATAAAAATAGCTTAAGATCAATATTCTTTGTAAAAATATCATTTGAACTAATATTTAATTTTCATTTAGACCGCAATAATTTTACCATGAACACAGAAATGTCTAATGAAGTCTGCAGTTCATCAATTGTATCCGAACAACAATCAGATGACGATTTTACCATCGACAAACAAATTGATGTAAGATATAACACAAAAATCAAATAATTACTTTTTTTAAATTTACTACAATTTAAATACAATTATTAAAATAAATAAATACAATTAAATGTAGTTATTATGTATAACCAACCTTTACTTATACCTATTATCTAATATTCTTTTCATTTTTCTCTTTTAGTCTCGTAAACAAAAAAAGAAACTCAGTTTGACAAACGAACTGTTGGGAGACATTATGCAGTTTAAACATTTGATGAAAAAACATAACGAAATCAAGTAAAAATACTATTTTTATATCTTTATTATTCTAAAAGAATCGTATTTTTAAATATATTGTTATAAAGTAAAAATTGGTAGATTAAAATAAAATGTTTCAAGTCCAGTCTTTCGAAATTGATTTATTTTATACTGTTTTATTTTTAAGGTACGCATTTTAAGCTAAAGATTAGATTTATTGGTTCATTAATAAATAAAATATAGGAAATGAAGTTACAATTTTAAAATGCCACAATATATATGTATTATAAATGCCTTTCATTCTAAGCCAGCTTTACGAAAACATCGTTTTGAAAAAAAATACGATTATCTAAAAATCCAATAAAAATCATTAAAGTCATTAAAATATCCATTTAACTTTCGAATTATATAACTAACATACCATCAAATTTCTAGAAAAAGATGTCAAGTTTTTGAATAAAAGTATTTAATTACTTTTTATGATTGGTATCGAATACTTTTTTAAATACATTTTTATAAAGTTTGTACGATAATATTTTAAAAAGATAGGTACATTTTTTTGTGTAGCATATTTATTTTATTAAATACTTTTTAATTACATTTTTTTTACCAATATAATAGTTTTCCTTTTGATAAAATTTAAAACATTATATTAATAAATATTATAGGTATAGTTTCGTTTTTTATAGACTCTAGAATTTGAACGATATTTTTATGTTGTGGAAATAGTAAATAAATTTATTAAAATAATTGTATCTTACATAAATAATGATATTAACGAATTTTGTATTGCAAAAAGTGGGGATCATTGCAATGCTTAAAGACTATAATTATTTACAAAAATATATAGGTAACAAATATAATTTTAGTTTGGCATTTTAAATTAATTAAATAATATTATACCTATAGGTACCTATATTTATTTTTATTATTAAATTCAATGTTTGTATTATTAAATTATAAATCATAATTAAATATTTGAATAACCTACCTCCTTAAGTACCTATAGATACACGTATATACTTCTGTTGGACATAGGGAGTTATGATAATTAACTAGGTACACAATCAAATAACATAATATAAGTATTTACTTACTACATCAAAAACATGAATTATTAAAAAAAATATAAATAAAATAAGAAATAATTATTTAAAATATATAACCTTTTAACAAAAAATCCAAATGCTTATCATTAACACATGTCATTATCTAATTCCAAAAAGAAATATTTATGTACTAAGCCTTTAATATTTATATTTTTACATTACATAATTGATTTTTGAACTCAAATGGCATAGAATTAAAATAAGTTGGATCCAAATAATTCACAAAAGACTGACTAAAAGATTTATTAGCATATTTAACTGAAAGATCATATTTTCTAAATTCTCTTTTTACAACTAATATTCTTATGATCATTAAATATTTTCCCATTTATAAAAAATTTCCGTTATAAAAGATAGTGGTTTTTCTTTGCACTTAAATAAACGACTAGGAAAATCAAAAATTGACTTCTAGAAAGTATTACATCTCAACGAATATGACATAAAAACAACTCTTTACTCTAAAATTATAGACATTTACATAAAAAGTTGTTTTCAAAAATAAAAATAATTGCTACCTGAGAATCGAACCGACGACCTCGTGAGCGGAAATAAGCATTTTGACCACTCAACCACAGTAAAATATTAATTAATACTAATATATACCTATATAAAAAAAAATATATAGATAATATCAAATATCAACTATGTAGGATACTAGATAATATTGTTGTTTACAATTTATTTTTGGTTTTATCTTTCTACGACATTCGTAACTTGACAAAAATACGAAGCGTAAAAGTAATATTTAAAATAGAAATGTTTTAAATAGGTAAAAATCCACCTAATAGCCTAAAGAACCCTACTAGCTCTAACTAGCTCTAAAATCTTGGTGTGGGGGAGGGGGCTTACCCATAATATTGTCTAGAAAAACGTAAATAAGTAGAGAAAAAAAGGTCGATATCAATTATATTTGGGAGCTATGGATAATTTGGGGAGGGCTAAGCCTCTAAAGCCCCCTAATTCCGTTATGGAATAACCCTAAATACCTTATATACGTTTATGTTTCAGTTTACTTGATTCCATCAAATGCGAAAACCCGAGATCGGATCGTGACGAGGCCTGCGGAGGTGCTGCCATGGACGTACGCGAGAAAACATACCGAAGTGAATGCCTGGTGAAATTGACCAATTACCTGGATGGGCTCCGTCGACTCGATCGGTCCAAGGGCGAGCACCTGGAAAACCTGGAACGATTCCTGTCGGAAGAAGAACGCGTTATCGAAACGCTACGGACGGACATGGAAACAGCGCACGCCGCATACGAGATCCGCAAACAGACGTTCTTCGAGTCGTTCCGGGACGCGGAATTCGTACAGTCCGTCTTGTTCGGAGCCGTCCGGAAGTTAAAGGCGGTTTGCGCCGAACAGGATTTGTGGATCGCGTCCCGGGACAACGCCGTCGGGACGGTCGTGGACGCCCTGCGGGACGAGCTGGACGCACTCGTAGCCGACATGGAACGCGTACAGGAGTCGTCCGCTGCGGACGTAGTCGAAATCGCCGTCCGCCGTCGGTTGGACGTCGATCGTCCCGGTCAGTCGGCCGTCCCTCGGGACCGCAGTCGCGCGCGGTTCGACGATTTCCCCGGCCTGTTACACGCCATCGAGTGCATGCGAGAAAAAAATCGGATTCTAGAAACCACCGCGGAGGCACTGGACGGCGAGGTGGCCAGCCTGCACGCCAGCCTGTCGGACGTGACCGCCGAGTACAATGCGCTGGATGCCGACAAGACTGACCAAAAGTGCAAGGCGGTCGTGTTGGATGACTTTTGCGAGGTCACCGAACAGATTAACGCGCTACAGATCAGGAACCTAGAGTTCGGCCGGACACTTGTGGTGGACGACAAACATATCGCCAAGGAACTGAGCAAGATCGAACAACTGAAAACTAAAATCTCCAAGTACGTACAGACTTGTAAAGTATTTAAGTGAACGTATTTACCCGTTTAAAATATCTAATTACTTGAGAAAAATCATAGGTATTTTAAAATTTTTACATATTTTTTGTTCAGTATTTGTATTTTCGATATAACATTATAATAGCCCAATCTATTGATTTGAAAATTTGCGGTTAGGTGCACCCTCAAAATATCCGCGTTAGAAATATCCCATATTTAAAATATCCCGCACTCAAAATATTCCCATTAGAAATATCCCACGTTCAAAATATCCCTTATTCAATTTATCCCAATAAATTTTTAATCATTAATTTAAAAAAAGATGTGGGTATTTATTATAAAATAAGTATTATTTTAAAATTTTATCACTGAAATATTTTATTTAAAAAGCGACATTAAAAACTATTGTTAAATATTAGGTAAATCTCATGAAAAAAATTCATATCATATATACCTACATACATACCTATGCATTATTTTATAATATGATACATATTACTACTACTTTTTATATAGGAATATTTTTTTTTTTATTTACTTTTTTATATTTGATATGAATTTTTTTTATGAGATTTACCTAATGTTTAACAATAATTTTTAATGTCTCTTTTCAAATAAAAATAATTTTAAATAAAATATTTCAGTGATAAAATTTTAAAATAACGCTTATTTTATAATATACCTAATACCTACATTTCTTTTTTTTTAATTAACGAATAAAAATTTATTGGGATAAATTGAATAAGGGATATTTCTAATGGGGATATTTTGTATTTGGAATATTTTAAATATGGGATATTTCTAACGGGGATATTTTGAAGCACGGCATATTTTGATGAGGAACCACTTCATACAGGTGTCAGTCATCACATGTACACAGATTTTTGTTTGTAGTTATTCCTTTTTATTAGTTATTAACTTTGCAAATATGTTACCACAACATATATATATACACACATACACACACCCCCAAAAAACGTTTTAGACTCTTTTAAAAAATATTTTGATGAACTGTAGTATACCGACTATTATGAATCTTCCTAATTTCACTTTAGGCTCTTTTTGGCCACACATTACCTAATCGGCTTACTTTCTCAGTAGCTCGTCTTGCCAATCCGACCCTGTATAGTTTATATGTATATTATATATGTTATATGAGCTTATAAAGAAAAAAAATCTATAAAGTATTATATTTATCACATATATTTTTACGTTTAACTGGTTTCACACTTTCTTAGACATTTTATATAATTACTATAGGTACTTATATATTTAAATATATTAGTGAGAGGTTTTATGTATTACATACTAAAAGGTATACTAGTATATACCTAGAACTCAAATGCTTGCCCTCCAAAATGAAAAATAGTAGGTAGACGCAATAAAAAGTCTCCGATGCGTGTCTAACCACCACCACAAATATAATAGTGTTCGAACTGCATCAGCCATCAAGTATTGACACACAATATAATATAAATATTTATTTGAGTTATTCGTTAAATAACTATTTGTGTAGGTACTTATTGAACTAGAATTCCTTATTATTAAGAAAGACTACGGTAATATAATAATCATTCGAGCAACTGAACAGCTTAATAAGATAATAAAATAATAATAAACAAAAATGCATTTTTAAAACTCAAATAAACGGCCTGCGTTTTTTATTTTCTTAAAAATGTCATCTTTCTACTACCAGTAATTTGGAGAGTAATTTATAAGACGGATAACATTTATATGTACCTATATAATATTATACATACACATTGTTACAAATACCCGATATTCTATTGACACATCCATCAATAGATAGTATCTCGGTTGCTAATGCGCCTGCCTTTGATGTTTAGGTAGGCAAACCTACACGGCTAGGTTAGGAAAATAAATACTTGTTGCAAAATTTACAGCATGTGCTATCCGCCGAGTGATGGACCCATTCATAAAAATGATAGTTTGTAAGTTTTATTTTTTTTATATATTTAATAAATGTTAATTTTTAATATTGCATGAATAAATAGTTTTGGTTCAAAATATATTTATACAACATTGTATAAATATTTAACAATCTTCTATAATTGGAAATTAAATATTTATTAAACTTTTGCTAATTTAGCTTTTAAATATTTATTAAACATTCAATAAATATATCCATGCTGTGTTGGATAGTTACGCCCCTGATTTGATGTGAATTTTCCTTTGACTTTAATATTAGGGATCCCGTACGTCCCGTATTGTATGGAATTGCCCTGTATTTGAATCAAGCGTCCCGGCATCCCGACAAAATGTTAAATATGTCACTTTTGTCCCGTATTTTCGAGAACCCATTTCGTATGTCTTGTAAATGTGTCATTATCTTTATCTTGAACAGGCAGAACTATTTTTGATATTTTGTAATATTATATGAAACTATAGCCGTGTTTTCGCGATTAACCAAATGTATTTTGGTTACTGAATTTTATAAACAATCAGTTTTGGTTATAATAATTTATAACTGATCAAATGTAGTGGTTATTATGTTTGGTTATAGATAAGAGAAAATAATATCTTCTTCTCCTTCGCCTTCTCTCCCAACTATTTGGGGTCGGCCACCCTGGTCCTACACTTCCACTTAACTCTATCTCCCGCATCTTCTTCACTTACTCCCACCTTCCTCATATCACTCGCCAT
>JAIPRL010001607.1:20402-77801 GCA_025469235.1 Pemphigus obesinymphae
CGCTCAGAATCGTTTTATTGAATGCAATGATTTATCATTGCTTTCAAATGCAATACATCCACCTAGAGTATCCTGCCCAGTAGCGAAGTGCATCCACCCATACTGACACCCGACGAGCGAAGTGCTTTCACCCCCTACTGACCGGCTTTTTTTTTAAAATTTAAAACCTTAATTTAATGATAAATTTGTTTGGTACATTTTAGTTTAGATATAATATTATTAATAGCTTTCCATAATTGTTATTAATTTTAACCACCTAATTATAATATACAATTTTTCTAACTGAAAATACTTTACCTAAAAAATAAAAACTGTATACCTACTACATACATCACGAGTATGTCATTAGAGTTGTGCATCTCTGTCATTCTATTTTTAGATGTTTATTTTTTTAGTTATTTTCACTCATATTGAAAATATAGATACATTTTTGGAATTATAATATGAATATTAAAATATCTAATGTGGTTTTTTGTATATGTATAGCAGTAGCGGGTCGTGGGTGAAGTATCTGGTGGTGCACAACCAAAAAATACTGCGGATTAATAACAAATATTATATGTATTAACAATATTATAAAATTATGTTATTTTCTCTAAAATGTCGATATAATAGGTAGGTACTATAATAACGAATATGATGTCATTCATTTTATTAGAAAAATACTTACATTCATTTAAAACATATTTCAATTTACTTTATGCCTATATAACCTAGATGAGTGATATCCAAGGGGTAATCATATAATTTTATTCGTGCACCGAAAATGAAGTTTCTACAGTGTGACCACATAAAATTTTATAAATTATTGTTTATACAATCGTATAAATAAATATATATATAGATATGTACAATTGTATATATAATTAAATTATTTACAATATATTTTATCGTTAAGTACCACGAACTGAGATGGTATATTATCTTAGTTTGTATTACGTACACAGATATATGTGATAATAATTGGTAATTAACCGTTTAACGAACAATATTCGTTTAAATTAAGAAACATTCTTTTTTTGTACAGTAGATATTGTAAAAGCCAGCGTTTGGTGACATGTCTTAAATCGTTTGAATGTATTCATTTAGTTTTTTCCAGAAAAGAAACTTCAGTGCTATAATTTTTTTCAACGGATAATTTTAAAGAATCAAACTGAAAATATTATACTGTTTGGATGACTGGTACTTATTGCATGTAGTTTTTTTCACGTAAGTAATACGAATATATTAATACTTACCGTAAACGAAAAATAAACAAAGTTATACGTTATTATGCTTTTAAATAAGTATATGTATACCCTAAAATTACCCTTATTAACGTAGATAATACGTGTTATGTTTATTGGGCAAAAGTATTGGCGCACAGCATCTCAATCGTTTAAGCAATTTCAACAATTGAACCAAATGTTATATAATATATATGGTCTTTTTTAAATTTATTTGCTACATGAAAGCCTTCTTTTTTTTATTTTTTTATTTATTTACGGAAAAAAAATATTCCAATTGCAATGAAATTATATAATATCTGGCAGTAAAAATCACAACAAAATTAAAAAAAAAGAAATAAAAATAAAAATAATTAAAATATAGAAAGTGTTTAAATAAATTAAATATTGTACAATTAAAGCTATACTAGAAAAGAAAGAAAAAATGAAAAAAAATAAAAATAAAAATATAAATATATTTATAAAATAACATTTTACAAAATATTGTGATATATGCTTTTTTTAAATGTGTTAAGATTACAATTAAAAATATCTTTTTCAAAATTAAGCATATTGCCGTTAATTATTAATAATGCATGTGGGGAAAAAAATAAATATCTAGATTTATATTTATCAATATAAAATAATTGCTTAGTTCGGGTTAATCTAGATGGATATTTGAAATTTATTAACTCTAATAATTCAGGACAATCGATAAAGTTATTAATTAGCTTAAAAAGAAGAATTAAATTACAAGTTATTCGCCTAATACTTAAAGATTTAATATTTAAGTAATGTAAGAGTCCTTCATAATTACTATGTGGTATTCTATTTATTTTACATTGGAAGGATATAAATCTTAAAAAATTGTTTTAGACGCGATCTAAGGATTGAAGGTTGATAGTACTAGCTGATGTCCAAATAAGTGAGCCATATTCAAGTATAGAACCGATAAACAAGAAGTAGAGTGTTTTTAAGGCATTTGGATTATGGAAATCTATACAACTTCGTTTAATAAAACCCAAGTTTGAAGAAGCTTTATTTCTTATTTTGATAACATGCACATTAAAATTTAATTTTGAATTAAACCAAACACCTAAATCTTTAATTACATTTACTCGAATTAAATACTCATTGTTTATAGAATAATTAAAAGTAATTTTTGACTGTTTCAAAGAAAATGTTATGCAGCTGCATTTTTTAATATTCAAATTCATTCCATTAAGATTACACTAAGAAGCAAAGCAATTAATATCATCTTGTAAATTAGCAGTATCAGATAGTGATTTAATAGTTTTAAAAATGTTTGCATCATCAACAAATAATAGAATTTTAGAATACTTTAATACTGATGCTGCATCATTAATAAAAAGTAGAAATAATAGTGGTGAAAGATGATCCCCTTGGGGAACACCAGATGTAACGAGTAAAGGATTAGAAGTAAAATTTTCAATCTTAATAATTTGAAATCTATTTGATAAAAACGAATATAACCAGCATAATAAAGAATTTGTAAAGCCATATAATCTTAACTTGAAAATTAGCAGTGAATGGTTTACTCGGTCAAACGCTTTTTCAAAATCAGTAAAGATAACATCTGTTTGAGAGCTGGAAGAAAATGAATTTAAAATATTTTCTTTAAATATTATCATATTGGTAATAGTAGACCTTCCAACACGAAAGCCATGTTGTTCATTGATAATTAGTTTACTAAATATAAGAGAAAGTTTGTGATTAACTAGTTTAGATAATATTTTTGGTATAATAGGTATTTTTGATATTGGCCTATAATTAATAATATCACATCTATCACCGTTTTTATATATGGGGATAACAAAAGAATATTTCCACATATTAGTAAAAACGCCAAATTTAAGAGATAAATTAAATAAAAATAAGATCGGAAAGGATAGGACACAAACACATTCTTTCAAAAATGTTGCAGATAAATTATCTGGACCTGGAGCGGTTTTAAGATTTAAAGACCATAGTTCATTAAATATATCTAAAACAGTAATATCAATTAAGAAAATAGGATCAATGGTATTTGAGGGTGTAATAAGGTTATTTGTAAAGTTGATATTATTAGTTGTGTTACAATATATGCTGGAGAAATATATTTTAAATAAATTAGCAATGTCGTTTTCATTATTTGAATAGTACATTAAACAAGGTAATTTAGAAGTTTAGTTTTTATCATTAAAATATTTCAAAAATATTTAGGATTATTTGTAACAGAACGTTGAACAGTTTTTATATAATGAGAATATTCAACATTTCTTAGTTTTTACACTCACGACAAAGAAGTGAAAATTCATCGTAAAACACTGAAGATTTAAGTTTCTGGTATAGATTATGTACTTTTTTTTTGCATTTAATAAGTGAAATTAATTTTTTGCTGAACCAAATTGGATATGTAGAATGAGTTTTTAATTTAACAGGAGTAAAAGTTTCTACAGCCTTATATAAATGATCATAAAATATTTTGACACAACTATCTAAATCATTACTATCAAAGCAACTATTACAATCTATTGAAGCTAAATATTTTTGCACGGATATAAAGTTACATAAATTCCAATTGAAACAATATTCTTCAGTAATTAATGTAGATGTTTTGTGTATTTTGCAAATTACTTCAATTGGTGGGTGATAGTTATCAACTTTAACAATAGGAATATTTACTGTTTGGATAGAAAAAACATTTTCAGAATTTGATAACAAAAAGTCAAGTGTGCCACCATTTAGGTTATTTACAATATTATTAAATTAAGAAAAGTTAAGATATGATAATTTATTTCCAAAATAATCAGTTGCATTTGGAAAGCACGCAGGTGGTAAATTAAAATCACCAAATAAGAGATAAGTTGCAGTAGGATATTTTTTTTTTTTAGTTCATCAATAACACAGAAATAAGAATCATAAATAAATTCGATAGATTTATTGGGAATGTAAACAGCACCAATAATAATAATATTGTGGTTTATCTTAACACGCACAAATATCAATTCTAGATTAACATTACGAACAGATATATATATAATATATTCATTAATTACAGCTATCAAAACACCACCACCTCGAGATAATGTACTGGTCTCTATGCATCTATCATACCTAAATATATTGTAATTATGAAAACCAAAGTTCGAGTGAATTTACATCATTAGTAAGCCATGTTTCAGTTAAAATAAAGATATCATTTAATGAGGCGGTTATTTATAAATTTAATTCAGCTAATTTATTATTAAGACTACGGACATTTTGATAATAACAGTTAAGAAACTTTACATTTAGTAGTTTTTTGAATTTTTTACAATACATGGAACTCCTTTTACATACTTGATATTTATATCTAATTCACCATTATCGCGTCGATGATTGAGTTCAGTCCGAGTGCTGACATAAGTTCTCTTTGTTTAATTGTACGGTCCGAAACAAAACGTAAATCTGTATAATTTGGATTTGAATTTAATTTCTTTTGAGAACGTAATGTTAAGCTGACGTCATTAGAATTTGAAAAAATAATTTTGATGGGACGAGGTCTAGCTGATATGTCGACTTTAGCAATAACTAAACTGGATATATTGATAGGACTTACTTGTATGTCCATAATATCCAATACTTGTTTGACAGAAATATTAATTGGTTGAATTACATTTGGATCACCGTTAATAGGTTTTTCTGGAAAGTTGAATAAGATTAAGTTATTGAGCCGAGATTGTCGATCCATAATTTCCATAACAATATCATTTTCTGTGTTCTTAATATCATTCAAAGTGGATACTCTTTTTCAAGATTTAATAATTTTTCGTTTAATTTATTGTTGTCCTCTAATAACTTGTCAGTGATTTGTCATTATTCGTTAACGAGGTTAATTTCTCATTTTGACTATTCAATGAATCTATCATTTTAGATTGATTTGATTTTAATTCCTTTAAAGTTTTTGTAATTTTATCAAGTTGTTCTTCCATAGTAATTTAACTCCGTAACACGTATTGAATAAATAGCACGATAAAAATAAAAACTAGTATAGCGCGGCTAAGTTATACACACAACCGTATACGTCGACTGTCAGATAACAACTGTATAATACAGTGCGTTGTTATTGTGCTTGAATTTTTTTGTTTTACCAATGTAGCTAAGCCTGAACATGACCCTAGCATAGCAGGAGCACCATCGGTACAAAACCCAGCAAGGTTTTTCCACATTAATTTATGTTTATCAAAATAATCAAGAATTATTTTCATAAAATCAACCCCTTTTGACGTAGTTTCTAATACTTGTGGTATTAATAATTCTTCTTTGATTGTGTTATCTCCACTTAAAAATCGAACAAAGATTAGCAATTGACAACAATTTGCAACATCCGTACTTTCGTCACACTGAAGAGCAAAACGGGGAGATTTTTTTATGAGACATATGAGCTGCTCTTCAATGTCTTTTGACATATTCCCTATTCGCAATTATACGGTGTTATTTGATAAAGGAATATCTTCCATTTTTTTTGTTGCTTAATTACCCAAAATATCTTCGGTGATTTTCAACAAACACGGTTTAATCAAAATTTCGCCAATGGTATGTGTTTTTTTTACATTTAGAAATTAATAATGAGATCTCATATGAAGCACGAAGCACTTTTTCAGAGGTTTCAAATTTCGTACCACTTGTCCCAAGTTTCATTTTTTTACAGTTTTCCTTCTTACTTTCAAAGAATTCTCGAGGACGATCACTAAAATTAGGGTGGACTGTCTTCAAATGTCGTTCCAATTTTGCAGGTTTTGGTGCAACATTACTGAGAACGGTTGTACAAATCACGCACTGTGGTCTTACCTCTTTATTCACTATAATATCGGTAAAACCAAATTTAATATAATCACTGGTGTCATGTTTAATGGCAATTATACAAACAAAAAATGAAACACAAAACATTAATTAATCCGACAATGAACGAGAAAATGCGTTCTTCACAAAGTCACGTTGTGTACTAACTTCAAATAGACATTGATTAAATACGAAATGAAAAATAATAATAGTATATATATTTTTGTAGATTACAATATGCTACACATAATATATTATTGTCGTGAGATTTTAAGACATTTAGACTTTAGTGGAAAAACACAGATAAATACAGATATCCGTACATAAATTGTTATCGGTCACGCAAGTATATCTGGCTGTTAGTTACGTACACTAATAATAAGCCGTAAATAATAAATATAATTTCGCTAATTTTTTTAAATTTAAATTTTTCTTCAATTTTCAAATTAAAAATTGATAATTGTGAAAAAAATTATTTGGCAACAAGGACCACTTGAGATAAATGCACGGACCAACAGTTGGGGATTACTGTACTAGATTACTGTACTCATCCATTACCAGGGAAAATAAGTAAGGACTCAAAGCTGAACCCTGATGTACCTCTACTCTGACCCTAAAATCCTCAGTTTCTCCACACACACTTCTCACTCTTGTACTCGCCCCTTCATACATATCTTCAATTATGTTCACATATACCTTTGGTAATACTTTCTTTATTAATGCCCACTTTAAGATCTCCCTAGGAACCCTATCATAAGCCTTCTCTAGATCAATAAATACCATACACAATTTCTTTTTGATTTCTCTGTACTTCTCTACAATCTGTCTCGCACAAAATATTGGCTCCATTGTTGACCTCCCAGGCATAAACCCAAACTGATTTCTAGTAACAGTTGTCTCACCTCTTACCCTTTTATCTATTATCTTTTCCCAAATCTTCACACTAGAGAAAATAATATAACCGGGTTAATCGCGAAAACACGCCTTATGGCATATATAAAAGTCACTGAATTACTTACCACTCAATAATAAATAATTATATATAAAAGCAAAATTGTATTAAAAATGTCATCATTAAATGCCACTAACATCATTACGAATTAATGATTAAAAAAAAAAATTAATCATTACGTGAAAATATTTTGAAAAAAGTAGTTTGTCCCGTTTACGTTCATTGTGAATGTGGCCTGTATATATTATGCCACTAACACCTTTAAAGTTCATTTTTATAATAATCAATATTCAAACATGAAGATGAGAATATACTTGTTTAATTGTTAATTAAAAATGTTGAGCATTGCTTATACTTTTATAACTTTTTCAAGAAAAGTTATTCTAAAATAATTATAGTTTCCGAACGAAGTTGAAATATACCTTCCTATTGGTTTTACATTATGGATTTTACGGTTTTCATATTTCGGGTAGTACAGATTTCTCTGATAGAAAATATAATTTAGTTAGTATTTTAAAGAAGTAATTTTTTTCTATTTCCTATGTAGGTTTCCTACATGTAAATAATAAACTTTGAGGTGGTGGGGGGGGGGGGAAAGATGTACGAAATGTACACATCAAACGTTTTATTTTTATAATTATATAAGAAAAATCATTAAATAATTTTATTTTATGCTGTTATAATTTTATGTATGATATTCATTTATTAAAATGTAAGTCTAATAGAAATATCCCATATTTGTAAAATTTAATCTGGGATTCCATAATATTGGTCTTTATTTTTTCAAAAAAATATCTGTTATGTAATTTATTTTAAATTGAAGTTATGCTAGGAGATCTGTACATGACAAATTGAAATATAAAATATTATGCATTAAATAAAATGAAATAAAACATAATACATTAGGTACAGAAATTAGGACTAAATTAAGATGATTTGGATTTGGAACCGGTTATTAAACTAAAATTGAAATACCGGATTCTGAACCCAATTGACCTTTTAATATTATAATTTAACCCTAATATTTAGTGGAAGTTAAGATCCTATTAAAAACACAGAACCAATACCATTTAAATTTAAACAACTAGGTACAAATAGGTATATATAGATATAGGTACCTACCTATATGTGTACCCAGTACATATTCATCTATTTTTTTCCTTAATAACATAAATGTTGAGAATGATAAAAGATAAAATGTACATGACGTGAATATATCAACAAAGAACTAGCTGTATTTGAACTTTTTGAAAGTATTTTACTCCTTAGAAAAAAAAAACGTTCAAAAAGACGTAGCGCCCGTATTTACTGTCACCGTCTCCAACTGATAATATACTACTAAATTTACATTCAACATTCTTACCACAACTTTGTTATTTCTAATATTAGAGTAAATTTACCAAATTAATGGACGAGATAATATATATAGCCACTATTTTGAAATTTTATATTTTGAAGAGTAATAAGTATCTATTTAAATTATTAGAATTTAAAAATAGTTGTATTTCTTTATAAAATTAAAACTGAAAAAAAAAAGGCACTACTCATTGATAATGATCTCGTCTATACATTTGGTAATAGGTGCATTTACTCTAATATTAGAAATTACAAGGGTGGGATAAGAATGCTAGACGTACATTTGTATATTACTATCAGTTGGTTAGACACGGTTACAGAAAATGTGGATACTACATCCTCTAAATACTGACAACTGAGCAAAGATATGGTTTTTCTTTATTTTAATGGTTCTAATGTTAATTAAATACTAATGACTACATTTATTTCATATATATATATAAACAGTAGATTATAAATAATTTACACCCATTTTCTTTTGTAGAAAAAAGAAAAAAAAAGAAAAGATAGCAAAAGAAACTGATTACATCAAAAACCAGCTAGATATGTACATGAACAAATATGAAGATTTGGAGAGAAGAAATGCTTTTCTCACCAATGACTTGATGAACGTAAAATTGCGTTCACCCAGTAACTTCACAGACCCGTCTGAAATACAAGGCATTGGGTCAAGAACAAAACATTTACATCAACTAAAAATTCATTACAGCAAAATGGCTAATGTAAAATCATTATATTATCTTTGATATATTTAATATCTTTAATAATGACACGCATTTTTAATAGATGTTAAATATAATTAACTGACATGTGAATTATATAGCTTTATTTCATAGTGTTTTTATTTAATTTAAATTAATAATTAGTCATTTAAAGGTCAGAAAAATATTCAATTTACTTAGAATCATGTAAAGGCGTAATAATTAAATATAATATATATATATATATATATATATATATATTCAATAAATTAAATAATAAAAAGCCATTAATATTTTGTTACCATGTTAATGTTGCTATATTTTGAAATTATAAAAAAAAATATATTTAACTTAATTATATTGACATACACTATATTTTTTTAGTAATTTAATTTATAACTGTTTACACAATATGGATTTTATTAATTTATATAAACTCTACTACCTTATGCCTGTCATAATATGTCTGTCTTTATGATATTTCTAATGTGATGACATGATTTTTCAGAAAAGAAATGCATTAAAACTGAAACTACAAAAAGAACAACAGGTGGCCAAGTCCTTCGAGAGATAAATTAGTTTTAAAATACTTAGACTTACATTACACTGTTTTTTTTTCTCGATTTTAATTATATGATTTTTACTAAGCAATATTTTAGAGATTACTTTTCCTTGGATATTTTATAACAGATAATTATTTTACTTGTATTTTTAATTAGTCAACTAGACTGTATGAACACTATAAAAAATAATAAAAACACATTGGTTAAAGCAATAAACATTTATTTTAAGTTCATATCTATAATATTATTACATAAACATAAACATTTGTTTTTTGTTCCATTTTCCATAAATTATTGTTATTAAAATTATTATTAATATAAATATATTATGCACTATACTCTGGCCCATAAAAGAACATACTTGTGCATAATACAAAACTCATTTATCTCCACCAAATGTCGTTTTAGGTCCTCTGAGCTTAAAAGTATGCAACTAAACTTGTAGTGAGTATATTCAATTATGGGGTAGAGTATGGCACTTTATGTATCATAAATATACTTATTATTATAAACATTTTATAATAGTTCACATTATAATTGATATTTAATAGTGATACAGAAGTGATTTGCGAGTAAATGTAACAAATGATAATCTTTCTCATTATATATATGTGTATATATTATATATTAATATATATATATATCATAAAGGCGACTTGTGTGTTACATATTGAATGCGAGTAACAATAACATATTATGTATTGTTAAAATATTTTATAATAAAAGTCTTCGGCTTAAATATAATTTAAATTATAAAAAAAACTTAGGTAAATATTTTAACTTTTATTAAAAAAAAAAAATTAAAACATTAATACGCAGCATTTAGTATTACAATCACAGAGTAATCACAATGCATTTTCCATAACCATTGGTATGATTTTATGTATTTTTTAATAGGATACTTAAAAGTTATCTTAAAAATGCCTTTGATTTGTTAAATATAATAATACACAATGATGTTTTGTAATTAATTCTAATAAACATGTATGAGTAAATACTGTTATACATAATAATACATGATAGAAGTTTATTATTATATTTACTGATGGAAACAATAAAAGCAACAAACTCAAATTAATATGTTATACAGAGTGGAAACAAAGGTCTCTCATATTATAACATTCCAAGTTTAGTATGATATGTAAATTATAAATTTTTTTTTTAATAAATAAATAAATATCCAAATTAAACTAAAAATAGTGATACTATAAAAATCCTTGCAAAAATCTTATATGAATTGATATATGACTTGATTTTTTCGATTTTTCGTCATTGTGGTGCTAAAAGACATTTTGGATGACAACAGAAAATCGATAAATAGTATGACACATTAATTTAGGGTAGAATTTTGCAAAAAATTGAATGGTAATATTTATATATAGATCTGAAATCGAATAAAAAAGTTATATGTAATTAAATTTTGTTATTATTAAATAACATAACTTTTTTAGACTTCTTTTAGCACCATAATAGTGAAAAAGGTAAAAAAATAGTCAAAAATCTAATCATATATCAATTCATATTAGACTTTTGAAAGGATTTTCATGATATTATTTTTTGTTCAATTTGAATATTTGATTAGATATCATTTGAAAACCCTCAATTTCACAGTGATTAAAAAAAAAAAATGTCATAATTTACAAATCATACTGAACATGAATATTATATGAGAGACCACACTTTTGTTTCCACCCAGTATAATTTTCAAAATTACTAAATTAAAATGAAATCATCAATTTTGGTAAAATAAAATAAAAATAAATAAGCGAATGCATGTTTTTCATTTTAAGTTAACTGTTGCTCTGTACTTTGTAGTTATTGTTTCAATTTACTTATTTTGTCAACATGTATAATAAAAATAAAAATAAAATGTCAATACTTACTGACTAAAAAATTTCATTATTAAAATTATTATAATAATTTTCTAAATAATTTACAACTAATTAAAGATAACAAATATTTGTTGAGCTGATTATAAGAATAATTTTTATCTTTCTATTGTATAAAAAATACAATAAAATACAGATATTTTAAACTTTTATTGATATTAATCAAAATGTCACATTAATTCAGATCTAATGACCTATAATTAAATGTGATTTAGTTTAGTAGAATATACAATATATTATAAAATGAAGTTCTGCGATACTTTATTTTGTGCAATATAAGAATAAATTTGGACCGATTAAAGTTAAGCTAGAAGTATTATTAATTATTTTCAATAAATAATTTACAAGAAAATAATGTTTACAGCAAATAGTCCGATAAAACATTAGCCAAGTGGTTTTATAAATAAACAATTTACTAAATTATAATTGTAATTGTATTTTTTTTTTTTTTTTTTTTTTTATGGATTCCAAGAGCTTTTATCACAAATTTCTGTACTATAGTATATAATTTTTATTTGTATAAAGAGTTTATTGAAATATTCGACTTGAGCAAATAATTTACAATTTCGTTGTTTAATAATAATAAAAATCACAAAGAATACTACACACATCCATATATAAAATGTATTACGTCACAACAAAATGTTATATTGCTTCGATTTACTTATATTTGAATTACAAAAAAAAAAAAAAATATATATATAATATAATATAAATATATAGCTATATCAACAAATACAAAATTCTAAAAAAAAAGAACAGTGAAATATATTCTATGTTAAAAAAATTAATTCGTAATACATATGGGATGAATGATAATAGTGTTTTAATTCAAGTGAATGCATTATCTATGATCTACAAATAATATTAATACAATATTTCACTACTATATATATATTATATTACAGTGATTTATAGGGAAAACAATTTTTTAAAAAAACAACAATAACAACTAAAGATGACGGATATTAATATAATATTTTGTAAAAATATCGTTATTATGGTAATAATGACATTTAGAAATTAAATAATTAAATTATAGAAGTAATTTGTTATGTGGTAATTACAAAAATGAAGAGAAACAAAAGTCTTAAAACTAATATATATATTTTATATTGTCTGCTGATCTTTGGAGTAGTTTTTACTATTTGAGTATAAATATTATTAAAAGTACAATAATTGAAATACAAATAAAATTATAACAAAATAAATATTACCTATTAAATAAATTACATAATGCTAATAATACATAATACAATAATACTAAAACATTGTTTACACAAAATGGGTAACACATAACATAATAGTGAAAAAATCTATAAGTTTAAGAAAAAAAAAAAAAATCCTTAATAAAAAACCTTTGGCATTCATACACAAACAATAGTTTTGAACTTGGAAAATCAATTGTTTGGAATTTTTAAAAGACAAATGTAAAAATGAAACAGTTAACAGTCTGTGTAAGTCGCAAATGTAGTGCATCTTTGCAATAAAATTAATTAAAAGTTCATTCTATTTTATAAGGGATTTTTTTTTTTTAATTTGAAATATATACGACATACCTTTAGAGACTACCATTTAACAATTAATTAAGCACAATGATTATTTATACAAAAAGTAATAGAACACTAACCAATTGTAAAGGTACTTAATTTTATAGATGAAAAACATAAATGGAATTAATATCCATGGTATGTTTCCAATGTTCATGTACATTTATTATTGTACATTAACAAGTTTTTAAATAAATACAATTAAGAAATATAGACTAAACAACAAATTTTCTTGGTTAGCGATACTATTAAACGTAAAATACAGAAAATTATATACATAATCAGTCATTGTGAGTAATACATTGAGAATAAAAACATATACGCTTACAATCTATTCAAATTAATTAAATACAGTTAATGAGACACACAACATAAAAAATGGAGGATAAACCATAGCAAAATTGGTGTTCAATAAACCTATTTGTGATTTTATAAAACCTTTTTGTTTTATTTATACATAATATTTGTATATTAACATCATACCATGTGATCCATTTATTCATTTTTTTCTTTTTAAATGTACACGATCCTTGATTTGAGTTTTAATCCTAATAAAACAATATTAATTTTAATATTTATAAAAATTGTATAATGTATATTAAATAGTATGGTAATTATTCTACATTTTTTATAATTATATATAGTATATTTCACAAAAGAATGTCTGTATTCGTACATGTTTGTTTGTTTTTTAATGACAATTAATTTTAAATTATTATCAGTATTAAAGTTCATATTATATAGCAGACCATGTGGCATATCATATCCACAGATATATAAAATACTATATAGCTAACCATGAACTAAGATATTGAAGACTGTACAATATTACTCTGGAGAACATTACTCAATAAATATATATAGTGGTGATATGCAGGTGTATTTTAATTTTTTGCTATCCTAGTGCTACTTATGTTCGTTTGTAGACTCTACATAAACTAATACAAAAGATAATACATCCCTTTATATATTGGTGTAGTTTTTATAAATTAATGTAGGTAATATCAGTATAGCAACAAATTAAAATACTCCCGGTAAACAGCTACTCAATATACTGTTAAGGAAATACACTGCATACCCTTGTACCACCATGTCGAGTCCTCTACATCCTATTTTGTGTAGCTTACTATTTGATGCCAACCGCCATTTCTATGGTAGTCAATGTTTACATATTAGTCTCATAAATTCATTGTTATTGCTTAATATTTTTCAGTCAGCAGTTATACATAATTTAAATGATATTATACAATAACATTAACTACCATGCAAATGGTGTCTGCATCGACATCTGTTATTATTTGGTATAAAAGGTTAGCCATTTAGTATTTTGTATATCTGTGGCCATATCATGGTAAGTGAACAGTATAACAAAATAAATATGAAAGGGCCAAACCTGTTTTCTTATAGTATACAATAAATTATATTAATGAGTGTAGTTAAGTAGGAAATGCACGGTGATAGACGAGCATTGTACGAACAAACTTTTGTGAAATAGAGTGTAGTCTAAGGGTCATTTTACATTATCCAACTAGCTACCCATTAATGTAGCAGACACATTGAATTCCATCAATTTTACTGTCTCATTCTTGTCGTATATATCTAAGCGCACAACAGTGCGCCGGCTAAGTTCCAGCAATGCCAGTGTATCTTTACCCAAAACAATTCACTCGGTTTTTCTAACTTTCATGTCTCTGCTTGAAAAATTGAGCCCTTAATAGTAAACCTTTTCCAAAGGGGAAAATTTCAATTTTCATTTTTGTTCCTGACTTGTCATCAAATTTATGAGACATTCCCGTTTAGGTAGAAACGTAAAATTTGGCACAAAGGTAGGTCTTTATAGTATAAGTAAAGGGAAAAATCTGAAAATTGCAATTTTCTCAAAATAAATGCGACTTTCGGGAGTGTAGTTCTACAGGGTGGTGGAGCAAAAACAACTACATTTGAGATAAGCGTAACTTTGGGAGGGGACATCGCACAATATTGCCAAATATCTCATTGTGTAGTACGTGGCGGGAAGTTTAGTTGCAGTAGAGTATTCAACATCGCTCGTTGGCCGTAGAGACATTTTTCCGAAACAATGAGTCAATCGTGGCTAAACAACGCACAGTCCGTACCCGATTTGGACTTCCTCCACATGCAGTTGTTCCCAACAGCCGATCGATTTTAAAGGGTTTAAAGGGTTTTAATTGGGTTAAGGATTTTCAGGAACATGATAATGTGACCCCAAAGATTCCTAGACGTGTTCCCCATATAGTGACACCAGAAAATATAGCACGTGTTCAAGTTTCTGTTGAAGATAGCCCACGAAGGTCAACGAGATACCGCGCTCAAGCACTCGGAATTTTGAGTTGGAGCCTTCAAACCATTTTAAATGAACATTTAAAATTTCATCTTTACAAGATAATTCTTGTCCAGAAGATCTTTTCATGTGATCATCTTCAACGTGAACAATTTAGTGTGCGCATGTTGGAAATTTTACAAGACCAATATGCACTGTTCATGACAACGGACGAGGCTCATTTCCACTTAGATGGCTACGTTAATAAGCAAAATTGCAGATATTGGGCACATGTTAATCCAAGACAATTCCACCAACAGCCACTTCACAGTGAAAAAGTAACGGTTTGGTGTGCATTGTCAAAAGTTGGAATAATTGGGCCCTATTTTTTTGAAAATGAAAGAGGCCAAACAGTGACGGTGAATTCTAAGCGTTACGTTGCTATGCTCCAAGATTTTTTCTTCCCTTACTTGGAGGAAAATGAAATAGACATTGAAAATATCTGATTTCAACAAGACAGTGCCACTGCACACACAGCGAGAATTTCTACAGATCACATGCGTACTAATTTTCCCGGACGTCTGGTCTCTCGAAACGGTGATGTTCCATGGCCACCTCGCTCGCCCGTTCTCGCTCACCCGACCTCGCTTCCTGTGACTTCTTCCTGTGGGGATATTTGAAGTCAAAAGTTTATGTAAATAAGCCACGAACATTTGCCAATTTACGAGATTAGAAGTGAAATTGCATCAATTACAGTGGAAATGTTGGAGAAAGTGATGACAAACTTTGATGAGCGCCTCCAAGAATGCATCACCATGCATGGACGTCATTTGTCAGATATTCTGTTTCACAAATAAGTTTTTTTTCATATTTAATAAAAACTTCCCGAAATTTGGTAAAACTGTTTTTTTTTTCACCTCAGTAACTCAAAAATTAAAAGTGTGACGTTAATTTCAAATGTGGTCATTTTTGCTCCACCACCCTGTAAATGCATGAAGTGACTTGCATAAATATTCATCCATCAATTTGAAATAACAAATTTATTTAACTTTCATTATTTAAACATTCAAATTAAAATTTACGTTCTAAAATTATTTTTATTTCAGGAGGGGGGAGTTACAAATTATATGCATAGAAAGGGACGAACCTATAAAGGAGTATGACATTCTTCTCCCTAGATAGGTACTTGATAAGTTGACAAGTTAAAGACATACAACACACCCCAATTTAATCTAAGATTGTGCCTATATATAGGCTATTAAGTTTACATAGTTTGAAAGAACATAGAACAAATTAAACATACCGTCTATACCAGGGGTGGCCAAACTGCGGCTCGTGAGTTAATTTTGTGTGTCTTTTGAAATGTAATATTAATATAACAAAAAATGGTCAAAATAATTTACTATCTATTATAAGTTATAACAGTGAAATCTCAAAATACAATAATACACCTATTAACTCGAAACAAAACACATGATAACATATAACTTTGTTACTTGGAACAATCTGTCTACACTTTTCAAATTCATCTAATTTAAAGTTACTTTTAAAATAAAAATACAATACACATACAACTTTGTTCAAGTGTTTAGGCACAAATACGTATAAATATTAAATTAATAGTGAGTAGATCAGTTTGAGTGACTTATATTTAATTCTGACAAACATTACTATTATCATAATTCTATACTAAGTTATTGTAAACAAAATGTGTTATAGATTATTCATTCTCACAATAATAATTATTATAGTAAAAATTTCATACCTAGTTGTATATAAAAAAATATGTGTATTTATTCTAAGTTTTATATGAATCATATTTGTAACTGATAACTTTGTATCGCACAAAATGAAAAGAAAGCAAATGACCACAACATCCACATTTATTCACTGAAATAATATCAATAATTTTAAAAGGACGTCATACACTAATAATATATTATAGTACTTAGTAAAAATACGATTATGAAAAACAAACTAAACGAACTCCATTTTATAATTTCTATAATAATATTTATAATTTGTGTATTTGTGGATAATTTATATAAATAAAATAAAAACCACATCCAAATTTACTTTTTATAATAAAAAGTAAATTTTTGTGGATTTGGGTATTTATATTATTTATATAAAGGATTTCTTTATATGGTTGTAGAGTTAAATTATCTATCACAGATAGATAAACAAGATAATTTTAAAGATGACTATGTGATTTATGTGATCTATGTGATTTTGCAAAATATTTTTGGCAGATTGAAATAATTAACAAAGTAAAAAAAAAGTCCAGTCAGTAGGGAATGGAAGTATTTCGCTAGTCTGGTGTCAGTAGAGATGGATGCAAATTACTCATCAGACATCTTCAGACTCTTCAGACTCTTGGTGGATGTATTGAATTTCAAAGCAATTTTTAAAATGACCTTTTATTTACAGTGGCAAATTAAAATAAAAAAAATTGGTTAACACGACAATTTGTTATTTCCCTTGCATTTATTAAATACTGCATGCATACTGCATACACCCTATAAAAGTTATTTTCCTTTACACTTAAGCAAACTACTCCAAAAATAAAAAAAAGACCTTATAAAAGTACCAGCTAGAAAATAGAGTGACCATACATCCTGTTTTATGCGGGATTGTCCCATTTTATTAACAATTTATTTATTAAAAAAAAGAAATATAACAAATAAATATAAAATAATAATATAATAGTTGTAATTATTAAATATAATCCTGTGTCCAATAATAGTTTTAGTAATACCAGCAGGAGCAAGACAATCTCCAGACAGATGCGAGTCGGCGAGGAGATTGTTAAACCATTTTCAATCCAATCTATAAAAATATTGGTAGAAAATGATTACAATCTGTTTTTTTTTTTTTATTGTTCTCCCGTTTTTTAATTATTAAAATATGTCACCCTAAGCTATAACTAATATGCTATTATTAGTATACAAATTCCAAAACTCCTACTTGACTTCATCTCATTGAAAAGTTTTTCACAGAAAAAAACATCTTGTAAAATAAATAGTTTCAGAATCTAAAAGGAACTTTGAACACGCCATATTGATTATAGTATAAAATACCAATAAAGTTGTATTCAAATCATTGTCTTCTATTAATTTACTAGGTGTTATAACTAAAAAAAACAATTTTAATTGATTTTTTGTTTGTTAACATATTTTTGAACAAATATCACAATTAGATAATAATAAAGAATGGTAAGTAGGACCAATTATAAATTATTTTGAAATATATTTAAACTCCTTAAAAATCAAATCTGTGGCACATTCAGTAAATAAACAAATAATCAATATTTATTATTTTGTACCTATATCTAGTTCTAAATTTAAATATTTGGAATAAATAATAATAAAAGCCATGGTAAAAGCGTAGTGGGCCGAATGTTATTAATATAAATTAAGCCATGAGAGGAATAAACATTTATTATTTGTTAATTAAAATTTGTAAATTATTTGTATTATGTCAGTCAACATGTGGGTACCCATCTACTAAAACTTGAAATTATGCCACTGTAAAATAACTGTCATACTTGGCTACCCAGGATTTTAATTTCTATTTCCCATTAAATGCATTATGACAAATTGTACTAATAATATATTTATATATTTTATATTATTATTTTGGCGTTGAATAAAAATTGAAATTTACTTGCCTCCTTCAACCTCAAATAAAAAAAAGGTAGATACACCGTATAAGTATGTATAGTGTATAATATATAATATAAGTATTTTGTTATTTTCCTTGAATTTGTACAAAACTGCATTCTGATATACAAATTCTTATACACAGTAAAAAAGAGTTTTTCTACAGAAAATAATAAATAATAGGAAAATACTGGAAAAATCTAAAAATTACCTCTTAAAAGTACTAACTAGGACATAGGGAAAAAATAATTTAAAAATAAACATCATTGAAAAATCAATACCATTTTCGCAATGCTTAAAAGATTAATTATAGATTTAATTGTTAGACTCCCAATGAAGTATTTTTAAATAACTTTAAATTTGATTGATTATTGTTGAACAGATCTACTTTCTCTATTTTAAAATCTGCTTATTATTGTGATATAAAATTTGCTATATTATGTATATTTTCATTATTGAAAATTTATCAGAAAAATCAATAGCTTCCACAATACACTTAAATATAGACTCTAAAATACAAAATATTAGTTTTCATAAGAGAAGACAGACAATACAAAATGAATAAAAGTAAATTATTGCATGGTAGAGTACTGGAGTACTGGAGTACTCACTCCAGTAAATGAACAAACATGGACTGTCAATATAATTTAAGGCACTGAGTATATACAGTTCAGTCTATTAGTATAGTGATCATTTTCATATATAAAACTCAAAAGTAGACATAAAAAAAAATCAGAACATATTTCAAAATTATAAATTATTTTATCTATGAATTTAGAATTAAATATTCCTAAAAATAAAAAATAATATGATAGACAGATTGGTACAATAAATCACTACTTTCAATCTCCATCAATTCAATAATTGAATAAAATCGGACAATATATTTTAATTTTATTCAAATAGGTAAAGGTATTTCTAAAGATAATATTCAAATGACCTGTTTATATTATAATTTTATAAGATTATTTTATTCATGGAGGCCAAATTATTTATATACATGTCTGGTATTTATTTCGAGCAATATTCCTAACTATGAAAAAGTACGGAAGTCCATAAAATCAAGTTAAAAATAAATATTAGCCTATTCTAACGTATTTTCTTTCATATAGTTAACTCAAACATAGGAATTAAGTCGTAACACTTATATTTCTGTTAAACTAAATTGTACATTAATTTAACTAATTAAATAAAATGTAGCTGGGCATTCAAGTGACAACCTTAAATTAAATAATACTAAATATAAACTACTAGGAAAATAAACCTCTTCAAAGTACATACTAGAACCATTTTGCTATCAATCTTTAATCCAAAATTTCTGCTCGACTCCTTCTATTCGAAAAAAAAAGGTATACAGGCATAAAAAACACATCATCTTAAAACCAATACGTTCCTCATTACGCCCAGAATCTAAAATAGTTATTTTTAAACTCTTTAATTAATAAGAACAATTATATTATTGTAATGATGTTTAAATTTACTTTTTCTAAACACTTATCTGATTATAATTAAATGTTAACAATAGAAACACATTTTATGAAAATGTCATTCTTAATACCATACTTGAGTAACAATATTATTTAACAATTTATTGAAGGGTTCGGTGCAAAAACAGGTCAACTCCAATTTTCACCAAATTTTAGTTTTAGAGTTGAATGCATAAAACTGCTTATTTTGCAAGATTCTTTTGGTGCAAGAATCAGTGAAAATCCAATTTATCTTAACGGAAATACATACATTGAGGAGTTGACTAAGAGAATTTTTTTTTTTTGGTGCAAGAAACAGACATCTCCACAATCTTGATTTATTTTTTTTTAACACCTATTGTAAAGAACTTATTTTTTCAATAAATATTAGAAATTGATCTCTTTTATTTAAAATAAAACGAACTTGACCGGTTTTAACACTTCAATTGAAAACTTGAAAATATAAGAATACTCACTGTGAATTTTTGTACAAATGCTCACCATCTCAAGCAATATTTTGTTTACAGTTATTTTATTTGGACATGTTGGATGGCAATGTGGCAGATCTCTGATGTACAGAACTTCCAGTGTAAAGTTTTAATGTAGAACGAGTTGATTCCCTGTAAAATAAAAATATTAATATTATAATATTATATATTAACAAAAGGTTAATTATCAAGTACTGAATATAACAAAATGATAAAATTAACCTTGGTGAAATTTTAGAACCATCCAGATTAGTGTTAGCTTTGTATCCACACTTTTGGATTTTTTTACTCAGTCTCTGCACCCACAGTTTTTGTTCATCTCGACTGGGCGCCAGTATCAATAGCTCTTTAGCAGATGTTGGATCATTATGCAATTTACATGGTGCTATCGCATCTTCTTTGCGCTCCAGATGTTCTTTATGAACTTTAATTCTACAACCTATCACATAAACAAATACACAATTAGTATATTATAAAGTAGTCACTTTGTTTTTGTTTTGTTATATTTTCTATTCAATTTACTTCTACACTCCAGAGCAGGTGGCGGTCTAAAGACATTTGATAGTGGTTTGGGACATACTTCACAATTGGTCGGCATATGGAATGATATCTGAACAAACTCATGGCCTTTTAATGTAATTGTGCCAGGTTTTTCATCTACAGTGTTCGTGACACTTGTACTTCTTGATAAATGTTCTTGAATTCCAGAATCGTTTGGCCTTCTAGCCTCGCCCTCACCTGCATATAATAGCTGAAAGCCAAATTAAAAATATAATATCAACACATTTAAAAGAATCATTTGTTTTTTTATCTAAGATTATAATAATACATTCAGACTTGACAGCGACAAACTGATTACAAATATTAAAGATGAGTAACTAGAGGACCAGTTTTTGGAACTCAAAATGATTAGATTACTAAATGAAAAATTGTATTTTCTTATTATGAAACACTATATAATTCAAATACTTTAAAGTGTAATAAAATTGAGTATAGCTGTACTAAATTTTTTAATGATGTAAATGTCAAAAGACAGTCTAGGCCGAATAATAAATGATAACAAACTGTATATTGCATGAAAGCCACCAGTTGCCAGTTGCCCATCTTTAATATAATTAATGCATCATCCTTAACCCTGACTACTGTACACCTATCTGTACTGCATTATATTTGTTATTGGAAATACTTTTTTTGTGGAGATTTGTGTATTGTAACAACTTTGGTAACCATTGACTAAATTACACTTATCAACTAAAATGCTTATATTTGACAGAAGGATTTCAATGGTTTTTTATGCTGTCGCATGTATGTGACATGAAGTCAATGATATCAAAATATAATTTGTGAATATATGAATGGAAATAAATGCAATATAATTCTTTATACTATTATAATAATTACATGCATTTTAATGCATTCTTCTTAATAATAGTAATTTACAGAAAGTAAGAAGTTTAATAAAAATATTTTGATACTTTTTTATTAAAATTTTTTTTTAACACTCAAATTGGTGTTTAATTGGAAAAATTAAATCGTAAAAACTAAAAATAACTCAAAAACCCAAAACTTTTAAGAAAATAAAAATTAAATTTACAAAAAACCGATTGTTACAGTTTATTATTTATATTTAAATACTATAATTGTGTATTTTTATTTCCCTGGACCTTAATTGCTTACTAGATAATATTCGAGTACTCAACTTTTGAACTTGAAAACATAAATACTCAACTCGTATATAAAAAAAATCTAGAAATTTTAATTATTATATAAATATATATTAAATTACTATAAACTATTATAATACGTACTTGAAATATACGAGGAATATCTTTAGCATCCGCTCGAATGACATCACCTTGAGTTACAGATCGTACATGGAACACTTTACTAGAATTTTAAAAATGGGGTCAATAATATGTGCTTTCATTGATAATTTATTATTAATAAATTCATTATTTTGTAGGATTTACTTTAAATTAATTATTAATATAGGATCAGTTTTTTGTTTGTCACTCTCGGAGTCATAGAAAAAGATTTTTTTTGACGATACTACAACATATTGCTTCTTCCAACCATGTCGTCTAATATTTTGTTTGTTGGGAACTGATAACCAGCCTTCTAATCTAGATTCCAATCGGGATTCTGTAAATAAATAATGAATTAATAATACAATATTTATATAAAAACAAGTTATTAGAACATTTTTAATACAAACCTTGAGTGTATATTATGTCAATGTCGTCATTATCGGCACTACTAAGTGAAGCTGTCTCACTGCCTAATATTGTTAGTTTTCCTTGAAGTTGTTCAATTTCTGAATCTTTTGAATCAAGTTCCATTTGGAGCTTTAATTTACTAGTGTTCTCTTCTACAACTTGTGATTGCAGTTCTTGAAGTTCCTTCTGCCATTTAGTCACTTCTTGGTTATATTTTTCACGTTCCTAACAAATTTATAAAATTATAATGATATTATTATAATATGTATATATTTTAAACATGCACGGTAGGAATATTATAAATATTATTATTATTTAACATGTAGAAATCAAATATAGTAGTTAACAATTTAATTTAAAAAAAAACATCAAATTATTAGTTGTATTTAAACATTAATTAACTCAACTCATACCAGTAGAAACCAATGGTCATAGTAATTTTCTTTAGTTAAAAAATATGTATTAATGAATTTAAACAAAAGTAAATTTATAAAGTTTAAATTTTACATTTAATTTTAACTTAAATATTACAAGATTGCTACACTATTATAAATTTATATATGATTAGCAGTGAGCAACAATTATTAAATTAATATACACAAGTTTTTCCTCTTTTCCATTTATATTAGTACTGAGATCAATAGTATTTGCTTTATTATTAGATTTTTCTTCTTTTAACTTATTGCATACTTGTGTTAATTCTAGTTGTAATTTTCGACATTCTTTTTCTTTTTTGCGCAAATCAGCTGATGAAACTTTACTCTTTCCTTTAGTTGTATTATCTTTACGATTCATAATCTCGGCAAGTTTATTGACAGCTTGAGCCTTCAACAACTGTTCTTGTTTGAGTTGTTTTCGAAGTTTTTCTAATTCTTCAATGAAGTTCTTTTTACTCTCTAGAAACAATAATTCAATATTTCACTATCAATATTCAGCAGATTCATATATAATATCTAAATATTATTTACAAATATTAAAATAATATATTACCTTCTTGAATTATATTCAATTGATTTTTCAATTCTTCATTGTCTTTAATTAATTGTTCCATTTTTTTCTTCAATTCATTTTCTACTTCCCTCAACTAAAAAAAAAATACAATTATTTGAATTGATTAAATTACAATTTATTTATAACTTACATTGTTAAGAGAATATTCTTTTGATTCTAAGTCATTGCGATGCCGATTTTGACTATCTCTTAATTCAAGTTCTCTCATTGTTTTTTCCTTTTCAAGATCTATAATTGTTTCTTCAGCAATAGATCTAGCAAGTGCTTCACTATCAGCTCTAGCTAATGCAATTTGTAATTGATGAGCTAATGATCCACGTTCATCTTCCAACTCAGCAACGCCTTTCCCTCTATCTTCTACTTCTTCACGGAGTTCAGCAGCCTGAGTTTTGTATAACGTCTGTTAAATATTCAATATAATATTAATGTTAAAATTATATAATTACAAGCTAAGTAGACAAATAGAAATTAAATTTTACTGAAAAATATTGTTCTGCTTCTAGTTGATCTTGTAATTCTTTCATTTGTAAATCAGTAACTGAATGTTCTGTTTTTAACTTATGCAATTCTTCTTCAATAGAACGTTTATTTTCTCTTAGTAAAGTGACTTCACGTAACAATTGTGCTTCCCTGGCGCGTAATTGTGTCGCTTCAGATATGTGTGTACCCAATTCAGATTGCAAAGCAGATTTCTTTGTTAATTCTTGTTCAATTTGAGCATGCAAAGTTTTACCCTAAAATTGTATATAAAATAAATAAAACAATTTATAAATATTAAGCAATACTATCACATACTTTTTCTACTTCTTGTCGATGTTCACCTTCAAGTTTTTGAAGTCTCTGTTGTATTTGACGATAATCAACAGATAGCATTGAAATTTGTCTCTCTTTTTCCTGAGTAAGAAAATCAGCTTTTTGTCTAGCACTTTTTTCTTCGCTTAGTTTAGTCTGAAGTGCTATGGGTGAAATAAAAATAAAATTTCAATTAATTACTAAAATTGAAAAAATTCTTGTATATCTACAATAAGTTTACATGTATAATTTACCTTTAAAAATATAATCCATTTTAACTATAGCATGAAAATAAAATTTTACCTATATTACTAACAATACTCAAAATATTAAAATAAATCAATAAAATTAAAACTCAATATTTTCTTGTAAACGAATTAATTATAATCATGATTTCATGTTATCAAACTATATACTCCAAATTACTTTAAATACAAATTTTGATAAAAATTTTGGTTGTACTAGATATAGAAATATAAAAACTTGAAATCGCTTCTAAAAAAAAGTAATATTATTAGGAGTGGTTACTCGTTTTTAGGCATTTACTATTTATGATTATTATTATTGTGGTTACTGGTTAAATTCGGTTTTTATACTAATATATTCATAGTGCATGTTTAATACTTGGTTTTTAATAAATAACTTTACAATTGCTTATATCAGTTTTATCATATACAAAATGCACATCTAACATGGTATTCTCAGATATCAGTTTCAAGTCCTGTTTTTAATATTGAAATACATTTTATATATTTATACAATTTTAAAACTCTTAGTACAAATAATACCACCAATATAGAGTACTGTGTTATAATAAGTTATATTCGTATATACCAAAGATATAAAACATAAAACCAATTTTATAGAAATAATATTTTTGATAAATAAAAAACACATACCTTTAACTATTTCCAGATTAGCTTGTTCATTATTCACTAATCGACTTTTTTCAGTTTCTTCGTGTGCTCTAACTTCTTGTTGATATCTAGTTTGAGCAGTTTTTAATTCTAATAATAAAGATGCACATTCTTTTTCCAAAACAGATGTTCTTTCCCCAAGTTGTCTGTTGTCTTCACTTAACTTTTGTTCCCTCATTTTAGAGCGCATGAGATCAGATTGACAGGCTTGCAACCGACCTTTAAAAAATGATTTAATTAAATTTAAAATTAAAAGTAATATCATATATATATATATATATATATATATTTATTCTTTCCTACAATAATAAAATATATTATAAATTTTTATTATTTTATGTAAATTTATTATGATTTTTATAAACAAAAAATGATCCAAATCCATAAATAATTAACTTGTACAAATTGTAGTTTTTGAAAAATCGGAAAAAAATTATATTTTTAACTAAAAATAACTGTAATTTGGTCAATTTTAAATTAAATAAATATTTTTTTTGAACAAAAATATTTTGAAAAAATTTAGTTTATCCGTTTCCATTAACAAAAATATGGAAAATATGAATTATCATTTAAAATATAGCAAGTTGTACTGTGCATGCACATACAGAAAGAAATAAAATTTGGAAATTTCTCCTAAAATGATATTCTGATACTCCCTCAGTTATACCAAAAAATGTCATTTATATGCCATGTCATCCGACTGAGATATTATGATACATTCGAGACAGAACACACTATATATTTTGTTAGTAGGTGTTATATATTATGTAGGTAAAATATTTATAAAGTAGAATGAAAATATATAAGTACATTTTTTTTACATTTTATCATCAAATGATTATTATTGTACTTTTATTTGTTTTATATTATATATAAAATATATAAAATATATATATTATATATATTTTATTTTATAAGTATAAAACAATATATAATATAATATAATATATATTTTATAGTCATGATATATATATATATATGTATAAATAAAATAATAATACCATCACAATATTACTTTTTAATTATAAAACACATAACACAATAATTTGATATTTACCTTCAAGTTCTAATTGCAAATCACGTAATGAACTTTTTTCTTGTGACAATTGACCTTGTAATGTTGCTAATTCTTCGTGCAATGTATCACGGTTCAATTGCAAGGTAGTTAACATTGTTTGCAATTCAACTGCCATTCGCTCATTAGCTGCTTTAGCAACACCTAACTCTGCAGCTTGCTTACGAAGTTTAGTACATGTATCGGTCTCTACTTTTAATTTTTCATGCAATTCAGTCATCTAAAATTATAAATAAAGCTTACCATAAAAAAAAACCAAACAAAATAATATTATGTTGATAAACCTACTTGTTTTTCCAGGGAATTAATTTTGTCATTGTGTTGCTGATTGTTGTTCATCTCTTTTGTTCTTTTATTTTGTTCTTCATCAAGTTTCCTCTTCAACTCTTGTAGTAGTGATTCAGTTTTTCTACGCATTTCACATTCATTGTCAGCTTTCCTTTGTGCCTGAAAATAATAACATAAATCAGATTATTTTTATTTGATTAGTTAGTACTAATGTATGTATAAATCAATATTTAAATGTAATTACGTCTCTCAAGTCTTTGTGGAGATTAGCAATTGAAGTATTTAAAGCTGATGAGTTTTGTTTCAGAAGTAATTCTCGATTAGCTCCATCTTGTAACTGTTCCAATAGTTTACTATTCTGATCACGTATGACTAATAATTCTTTTCGTTCGTTGTCCAATTCTCTTTTAAGAACTACAACATGTGGAGTTTCTTTCTATAAATATAAAATATATGTATAATTAGTAAACTATAAACTAATATAAAATTAATGAATTAATTTTTCTTTTAATTTTTATAATTATTAATTTAATTTAAATTATAATAATTAATTAAATTAAGTATATTAACAAAATTCATACTTTATAATATAAAATAAATAGAACAGTATAAGATTTATCACACATTCATACCACAAGCCATTATAAATATCCAGATTTTTATATTATTTTTTAAATAGTTTATTAAATTTTACTTACACAATCCACCTTTTTATAGCACAGCACATGAAAAATAAATAAAATAGTAGTGTTAATATAAAGAAAGCTTTTAAATGTTAATGCTATAGTAAAAAATTTAATTGTAAAATAATTAAATATTCTAAAATACAATATATCATTGATAAAATTTATATATATATATATATATGCAGTAGTGTCAATTACCATACTATGAAATTTTGTATGTGTATATATATAGGATGGAAAATAGTATGGTCTTGTATGATATTCAATATGACATAAAATTATATAATTTTTTTTATTTAAGTGAAATTGAGCTTTTTTAGTGTTATCGATATAAATATTGAAATCAAACAAAAAATAATGATATCTTAATATTTTAATATGAATTTAGGATTAAGTTAAGCTGAATGACGTCAGAAAATTAAAAAATAGTAGGGCACATTAATTTATGGTCGATTTTTGTACAAATCTAGATCTAGATCTAGAAAAAAGTTGTATTAATTTGATTTTGCAATATTTTAATACCATAAAAATAACAAAATTAAATTAAAAGGTTTATTAAATAAATAAAAGGTATATTAGATAATAATTTAAAAATATATATTATTTAACTACCAACCACAACTTACTATCATTGTATATTAAAACATGATTGTATATAGAATATAGGATGTAATATTATCTAATAATTATTTAGTTGTTAAATTATAATTTATATTGGTCATAAAGTATTTACAAATCTGATGAGTAGGTTTATTACATAATATATCAGTACTGAGTAAATATTTTTAGACCTGAGACTCCTTTACCCTTTCTCTAAGATAACTTTTTACTAACAGAATTTAACTTATTGATAAATATTTATGATAATGAATTATGTTGAAAAAATATTTATAAAACAAATATGTAAAACATTCATTTTTAGAATAATCATATACCATGGTTTTTTAAAAGGTAATCTTGTAATCAAAATGTGTTTAAAATATTTTTTGTCTTGATAATAATTCTTAGAATACAGAATGAATAGCTTTATAAAACAAAAATATAAAATAATGAAAACCTTTAAATTAATTCTAGTTTTATATGAACCATGTTTGTAACTGATACCTCTGCTCTGTATTAAATAAATAGAAAAAAATTAAATACCTACAACATCCAAACTTTATAGTAATAAATGATAAAAAAAAAAAAAAAATAGAATGCCACATACTGTGAAATTTTAATACTTAGTAGAAACATTTCCTTGAATAAACAAACTAAAATATCGCTCTAAGTGGTTTTAGAGTTAAAATATTTATTATAAAAAGATAAAGGGAAATATTTGAAGATGACCTCTTTAAAACTTAAAAAAATATTAATTGCTAATTAGCAAAACATCTATTTAAAAAAAAATTTTAACTTACAATATTGAGTAATATTGTAATATTGTAGAATAGAACTTGTTGTCTTCTATTTACTAGTATGTGATATTATTTATAAATATTATTACTCTAAAACTATTTGAAATGATTTTTTGTTTGTTTTACATGATCGTATTTTTGAACAATTGTCACAATAATACTAATAATAAAAAGTGGTACTGGCACAGAGCCAATTATAAATTACTTTTGGAATATATTTAAACACTTTAATTGTTAATTTGTTATTTTTCTTAAAAATGTCCTATAAAAAAACCTGCAAAAATTGTGTGTATATTGTACCCTTTGTCTTCTTTCCCAACTATTTGGGGTCGGCCACCCTAGTTCTACACTTCCCCATAACTCTATCACCAGAAAAAAATATCAATATTTAATCATCAATTATTATTTGGAACTATATATACTTAGCTAGTTCTCCATTTGAATATTTTGAATACATAAAAATAAAACATGCATAATATTAGTTGTTTTTTTTAGTTGGGAAGATTAACTAATTGATTAAGGATAATTGAATAATAAAAAGCAAATCGAAGACACTTATTTTAAAAAAAAAATGACTCAATGGTGTCATAAACATAAAATGTATAAACATAAGCAGTCTGGACTACAAAAAAATATATTTTTTTTCCAAATATATCATAAATTGTATTTTAGTATAAGGTATAAGAAAGTAAAATTAACTTTTAAAATTAAAGTACCATTATAAATTTAAAATGATTTTTGTTATAGTCAATACTTACAGTATCAGGTATACATTCACCGTTTATCACATTATTTCCCAATAATCTAAAATACAAATTAAATTAATAAAATAAAATACTTTATGGGTTCAAAAGTATTTAAAAAATATTTTATTAAAACCCATAAAAATAAATTATTAATGTATTTACTATGAAATTACTAAATAAAATACACTAACTGGTAATCTCTAGAATATGTGAATCCAACAAATGGTAAATGATTTCCAGCAAATGCTTTAGGAACTGGAAAATTTTCTTCAGGACCATCATCTTTTTCAACATCGTCAAAATTACTAGTGTCATCATCACCATTTAACTCTGGTACAACAGGAGGCACACCTAAATATTTATATTGTGTTATATATTTTTTTAAATTAATATAAAATTAATTTCTTACAATCCCTTAAATTTTCAAATGTCCATTGATCATTTTGAAAAAAAGGATGCTCTTTAATTTCACTGATTCCATTTCTTCCAAGACGTTTTTTCCTGAAATTTAAACAATAGTAAATAAATAATATTAATATACTCTGTACAGTGTACATTTTATTATTAAAATATTATTATAAACCTGTGAGTGAGGAATGCATAAATCAATGATTTAGAACTTTGAGAAATCTCAATATCAGAAGGAAAGCTTAGAGAATTTTTATGGTCCATTATTTTGCTGTATGTTCCAACAAGTGAATCTGCATAAAACGGTGTATCTCCAATAAGCATTTCATATACAAAAACACCAACAGACCACCAATCACATTCTCTTCCATAGACACCACTTTCTCCTGTTCCTGTTCCTCCTTGAGATTCTAATACTTCAGGTGATATGTAATCTGGTGTTCCAACAGCAGTATCAGATCTAACCATTCCATCCTGAAAATTAACAATTAAAAAAATGTATTGATACAGGAAACTTATAAAACCAATGATTTAAAAAAAAAATTTTTTCATATTAAAATGTTTATTACCGATCCCATTCTCATACATGTCCCAAAATCAGCTAACTTTAAATGACCAAATTTATCCAATAGCATATTATCTGGTTTAACATCCCTTGAATAGAATATATATAATATAGTTAATTGATATTATTTTTATTACAGATCAAATCATTATACTATACCTATGAACAAATCCCATTGAGTGAATTGCATCTAATGCCAACACTACTTCAGCGCAATAAAACTTTGCCCATTTTTCAGGAACATCATAATTAGACATTAAATTCACAAGATCACCACCTAAAATGAATACAATTAAATAAACATTAATTATAAACTCAATATAAATCTTCAATAACTAACACTTAAATAAAAATAAAAGTTAATTATTATAAATTCTCCATTATTTAATAAGAATAATATGATTATTTTATATTGCCTATCGGATATACAGGTACATGAAATGCAAGTATAAAGTATATGAAGTTTAAAAATAAAACAATGTTGAATTAATTTTATACCAGGCATATAATCCATAACCATATATAAATATTTATGGTCTTGAAATGCAAAATGTAGTTGAACAATCCACTCTGAATTTGCATGTGCCATGATATCACGTTCTTCCCAGAAAAATGCTGAGTCTGATCGCTTTATCTACATTCAAAAAATAAACACAACTTATTCATATGACTAAATATCATAAAATATTAAATTTATCTATAAAAAACATACCATTTCAAATTTACTTAACAATTTCATTGCATACACTTTGTGATTTGATTTATGACGTACCTATAAATAAAAATATAAACTCAGTTTGATTTAAATAATATTACTTAAACTAATATTAAGAAATAAAACCTTATTGTAACAAATAGAAAGTGTTTTGATAGACATATGTCACATTTATATTTAATTAAAATTTATATTTTATATTTCAAATAATACTGTTAAAAATGTTTAAGGAAAAAGAGCTATGCAAAAGAATGCATGGTTACATTATCTCATATTCTTTAACTGTGATATTATTTAAAATATTTTACTCACTATAATTATAAAACTGGTAAAATACTTTATGGAACATTGCACAAAGGAAATTATTACTAGAAATAATAAAATATCTAAAACAAATAAATTGTTGTAGTGGATTTTCTGTTATATTATTTTAATATAAAACTAATGCTGTAAACTAAATTTGTATAAGTTGTACATATTATATGCTACCATGACAAGTGAAATCAATCAATACACTTTTAGACACCACTTTAAACTTTGTAATCTATGTCAAATTAAAATGTTGACAAATAAAATGTTACCAGATAAGGGACATTCAAAAATGAATTTTATACATTAGAAAGAGTAAAATTTTAATATTTAAATAATTATAAGTTGTTCAAAAAACTTACTTAGTAAAATGTATATTATAATGCACACAAATGTATAATGATTAATGATATTCTAATAAATCTATAATAAGACACTAAAAGTGTTTAATTTTATTATAATGGGTAGTATTTATATATATATATATACCTATTATAGTATCTTTATTTGTATAAAATATTATAGCACTAGTAATAGGTAGTAATTGTACAATTTTAAACATCAGTTTATTTTCACAATTTTAAAAATATTTAATGATTTGAGAATATTAGAAAGAGTAACACCAATTTGTAATTTTCATATTTATATAAAAAAAAAAAAAAAAAATGTATTTAAAAATAATAATAAAAGAATAGAATAACCTTCATTTGGAAGATATAAATTAATTAAAAAAATCAAAGAAAATTTCTTAAAATATTCATTTAGTCATTTTTCAATAGTCATAAAACTTAAAATAGGTTTTTAAATTACTATTTTAAGATGACAATTTGGACTAATTATTTAACTTACCAATTGAACTTCACCAAAAGCTCCTCGTCCAATAACTTTAATAAGATTAAAATCATCAGGTTTCATACGCAGTTGACAAATTTCAGATGCAAATTTATCATCTATAAAATAAAATAAAATGTGTTAACTAATACTTAAACCATTTACTTTATTGTATAAAATGGTGATTGATTTAATAAAAAAAAACTATCTTCAAGTAGAAATTTAAAGTTTTTATGAATGTATGTATTATTGGGATCATAAATAAATTTGAATTAATATTTAAGTTTAATTGAGTTCAAATGATTAATGCCCAAAGCAATATAAAACCAAGCTACTTATTTGCATCATAGTCATCAGTATAATATATAATTTTAATTTTGCATATTTAGTTTTAGAAGCATTTTTATATTTTTAAAGTTAATTTTTTTTTTTGTTTTATATCATGTTATATGTGCATTGTATATCATATTGTATATTATAGAACACCATTGTACATATTTTGGCTACAGGTGGGTTAAGAGTTATAAACATCGGCAGCTAAAAAATATGATCACCCAGTATGAATTATTAAAAACAATAATACTTTTATTAATATATTTAAGTAAACTAATAAAGTAAGTAAAAACTATGCAAATTATTTTTATATTTTTTTATACCTATTTATTACTTAGTTATAATACTTATTACACATAAAAATGAATAATTTATTTAAATACTAAATATTAAAAAAATTGTGTCATTCATGTATCTTATATAAGTTAAATAATTGAAGGTGATTTTGATAATTTTATAGAAATTAAAACTCTATTTCTATAACATATCTATTTTAAAATCTATAATAATATAAAAATTAATTTTAATGTTATATTTGAAATATAATATATGTATTATGTATATTAGGTATATCATTATTAATAATATGTATATTATATGTAATTAGTAATATATTTATATTAATTATCATTTTAATGGGGATTTCAAAATGTTATTTCTAAATGCAAATGCACTATCACATGGTCATAAAGAATTATTGTAAGATTAGTTCTCTTATCTTTCCAATAATGTAAAAAATTACCAAATTTGTTTTTTTTTTTTTTATCAATAGCACTTATAAAATATTTTTTAATTAGTTAATATTATAGTAGTAAATATAGTAAATAATATACCTTAATAAATTATATAAAATTACACTTAGAACAGAAACAAGTATTTGATTTTTTAAATAAAAATATAATTGATTTTAAATTTTGAATATATTTAATTTTAGCACTTCCTCAAAAATAGTATGTACATAATATTTTATTTTTAACTTCTCCAGATAAATTATAGTAATTTTGGTATTCTTCTTCTAGGATGTTTATTTAGAAAAATATTCATTGCAGTCTTCTAATTATGTAAACTTCTTACAAGTAATATATACCTAATTATATAAAAAATAGCATTCATTACTTACATCTATTCATAAATGCTTCAACATTTTTCATTCGTTTAACTGCAGGGTTTTCACAATCAGCTACTAACGCTTGTACAGTGTCCTGAAATTAAAAAAAAAAAAATTTTTTATTAAAATTAAAGTAAAAATATTAATAAACACTATAACACATAATACTATGATTGTACTTGAAAAAACTAATAACTTTATATATGAATTATTCTAAAATTATTATTAAAGGTACTTAATTTAAAAAAAATAATATTTCTATTAAACAAAATTAATCACTTATTCAAAATCACTCTATAAATGGCATCTAATCTATTAAATATTTATAAAATGATGCACATTTTATACAATTATCTAAAACTATGCTTTTTTTAGACAATTTGACATAAATATCCAAAATTGTGCAAAAAGAAAATTCCCTCTTGGAATCTGTAACTTATGAAATGTAAACATTTTAACATAGAATTATTTTAAGTACAGTATACAAAAATATCCAGGCCCTACTCATAAATTTAATATAATTTATTTTTTTAACTTTTTTTTTTCTTTACTTGGTACACAATATGCATTGTTTTTTATTTAATAAGAAAAAATAATTGACATTTGTAAATACATAAATTAATTTAAAACAAAACTTTGAGACAAAATCATACATCATTAAATTGTATTTAATGTGAATATTAAATACAAAAAATAATTTTTTTTCTTTTGTTATTGTATTATAGTTTTTTTTTTTCTTAATTTTTTTATCTAAATGGCATAAGTATTTATGTAATCTAATCCATATTATACCAATAGTAAAAATATCTTAAGTCAATATAATTTTACTTATAGTTTAGGAAAAAAGATTAAGTTTAACCTACAATAGACTTATGCCTTTTTGATCCATATAAAATATTTGAACTTATTTAAAGCGATTGAAAATGATGTATTATTTCATTGATTTAGACTTAAAAGCCTAGCAAAATTAAGAATACTTAAAATTTTCCAAATTTAAATATGAAGAAAATATATTAATATTCTGTAGATTCTTTACTAGAGAAGAAAATATAATAAGATTCTGTAAATTCTTTACTACAAAACGTTAAAAACAGAATTTTTATATTTTTAAAGAGTACCTATTTAAATTTTGGAAATTTACTAATTTACAAACCTTTGTCCTTTGAAAATAAAACATAATATGAAAAAATTATTCCCAACATTCTATATAAATAACTTGAAGAATCGTACTATATTTTTATAATTAAAATCGAAACATGACAAAAACAGTTAATTTTGTTGGCATTTTGGTCTATACAGACGCAAAATGAAAAAATAATTTTTATATTGTTTACCACCTAATACTTGCTCGGTAGTTGCGGAATCCAATATCAAAACTGATTAAATTATTATTTTACAATCCAATTTTACATATTTTATGATGTACCTAGTACCTACTTACATTAGATCATTGATTTTACATATAGATAGACCACGCTATTATAAATAATGGTTAGATGAGGTTAGCTTAGGTTGAAGAAATGGAAGAATTATAGTAGTAATTGATTCATGATAACAGAATGCGCTTTTACTGTTTTTTTACTCCACGATATTTCTTATTCTCATATCAATTTATTGTTATCACTATCATTGATAAATTTCAATCTGTATAATATTCTGTGATAATGTTTGAATATACAAAAGTAGTCGGAATTGTGGTTACATAAATATTCGAGTAATAATATACGATTACAGGCACGGCAAAGGAGAGGAAACTTTTTAAATCGCCGCAACGCATTCAATAAAGTCCAGCGAAAACGATGCTTGTTTTGCCACTGGATTGCCTGATTTCATGATTGGTGGTTAAGTAATGTTAAAATTATATAAACAGTGGTATATGGTATAACAATGTAATATATAAATAAATATAGTCAAGGTGTATTTTTAATTTTAATGTTGAATATATAGGTAAATGCATATTAATAATGTACCTATTAAGCATACCTATTAATACATTTCATATCTTATTGCCCATTGACATTTACAAAAATATTATTATATAGTAATTATATAAGACTACAATTTTAATTTAATCTTGTTTTCCATATACATGTTTAAATTTGGGCTTTTCCCGCTAGATTTATACTCGAGTTTCTTTTTCGTGGACTTTTTTCCTTTGGCTTATGTTTCTGTTACCTTACAATTTTCGTAAAAATTGTAATTTTTAATCACTAGAGCCAACGTGTTTGCCACCACAGCTCCCCGCAAACAAACCATCGGCGAAACAAGTGTCGTACACCAGGCTTGACAGCCAAAAAGGGCTCGGACCAATGGCAAAATGTGTTTACACTGGGGTATTTAAAACACTAAAAGTAACTTTTTTAGTTAGTCCAAAATCAAATTTTGGTTTGCTCATAATTTAAGGAGAAGCGCTTTGCGGTTTTGTCTAATCCCCCTTTGGCTTGAAGCCCCTGTATATTGGTGCCCATTAGAGACGCAGGGGAGGGACATATCCCTCTCTGGAGAATACCAAAAAATGCAACTTTCAGTATGTTATATACGGGAGTGTATAACACACTTTGACAAAAGTCCGAGTCCGATCCTATGAGCAACCATGCCCCTTTTCCACAGCTAGTTTCACCCAAAAGGTCAAATGTACGTAAATCTAATCAATTTGTTATTTTTACGCTCATAATATATAAATTCCGGGAAGTGTAAAAAAAAAACCTCCCGGGAGCTGCCTATTATGAGCTGAATAAGAATAAATTGATTGGACTGTTTTGACAAGCTCGAAGCCGAAATCTTTTTGTTTTCCTAAAGATGACCGGAGCCATATAAATATATAAACAGTTACAGCTGTAAGCTCCACGACATGGAACACATACATTATTATTATTTTGATTTTATTCAGTGTTTTGACTATGGGTCCATGTGTAGCCCGCATACACCCAGAAGTCCGACTGAATGTAATAAAATAAATTTTAATGAACAAACCAAGTACGCTTATATCTATTGAGCCACACCGCTATTAATTCACATGTTTCCATATTACCCATTGACGTGGGCTATCTATGCTATAATCAATTAATGATTAGATTACTTATAAAATAATACACATGATACTTATTACCTACCTAATATGATATAGGTATTAAAACATGTTGATTTTTACGTCTTTATATATTTATGTCATCCGGTAAACTGTATAGCCCATGCAGATTATTATTTTCTGATACTTTTTGATAAATCATTATTACCAAATGTTAAAATATTATTGTCAGCGTGCAACTTGAATCATTTGCTACCCAAAATTTTGGAACTCTTGTTTGACGTTATTTTTTATAGTATATAAAATGCCTATACTTTTATAAACTTTTGTTTTTTTATCATCCTATTATAAATATCACAAAAATTCGATACAAATTATACATGATACTTATTATATTTGAGAGAAATTAATAAATACACCATTATAAGTAATAAATAAACAACTGGATAAGGTAGGTATACAGAATAATATTATTATTATATTTGTTATGTAATATTATGCTACATTGAAAACTTTTATGGCGGCCAGCGGTCTGCAGCACGTCTACTTGTAAATTAACCAGATAAAATAATCAATGATATTATTATTTATTATGTACTTAAATGCGGTCAGCACGTTGGTTGGAGGGTGAACCACACACACACTAATAATAATTTACTACTTACACACAGACAAGTCGCGCCTGCAGGTGATAGAAAAGTTACCCATGTATAACCCCCTAAAAATGACGTGTTTGCAAGAGCCTTAAGAAGATGCTCTACACCCATTTTAGCGGTATTAAAATACGTTCACGTTTATAACTACAACTTCTCTCTTAATAATCACAGAGTCAAAATTTATGCAAAATATTATATGAGAATATTTTGCATAAGTTTTGACTCTGCTATTACACAAAGAAAAGTTGTGGTTATAGAGTGTGAATGTGATTTTTTAACAAATAACGATATAACACAACAATAAAAAATTATACTCATACATGACTATTTTTAAAGTACTTTTAAAATATAATTAAATATTTTTAAATTATTGAATTTTCATTTTTCGTAAAATTGCATATTAATCGCCTAAACAAAACTCTTTATAAAATCAGGTGTGTAGCATCTTCAGGGATGCAATACCTGCGACTTTTAAGGGTTTATATATAGGACATTTTTAAGAAATATTATGAAAAATAAAAATCTAACAAGTTAGAAATATTTAAGTTCATTTTAAAACTAATCTAAAATAGTCCCGTGCCCGTATCATTTTTTATTGTTGTGTAATTACGAAGTTTCCGTCTAAAAGACCAATAAGCGTGATAAAATCGTGGAACTTTGGAAAGTCAGATTTACAATTTGTAAACAGATTTGAATGTATTGATTTGTCTTCTAGGAACCGATCAAGGCATTTTTCTTTATTATTACAGATTAAAATATAATCAATGTTTAAAAATTAAAATTTTTAATGATAAATAACACGACTAAATGAATTAATAAAAATAAAAGCTTCCATCGATCCCTAGAAGACAAACAATTTTCAGAATTGAAATCCGACTTTTCAAAGTCACACAGTTTTGTCACGCTAATAGGTCAATTTTTGGTTGGTGTGCGTCGTCCCCTTAAGCCATTTTTACCAAATTAGCTTATTTTTCTTGTTTCACTCGTATTGAAAACTATGGGAAATTGACCCTGGGACCAAAGAATTATTAATATTACTTACTTAAATAACCAAATACCATAAAATGTTGATTATATGTATTTACGTAGGTACCTATGAAGATTTTTAATTATTTGATTTTATGTGAACTCTTTGGTGTTACAGTAATGTGTAACGAGCAAAGAGGGCGTTTTTGAAACAAATTTGTTCCAGATAGTATTTTCCAAAGATCATTTTTTGATATTCTCAGTAATTTTCTAAGTGTAAAGAAAAACTTGCTTTACAGGTTTATTTTTTATAAATTTATAAATGTTTTTAAAATAAAAATAAAATTGCTGTGGTTACTATAAAAATACTAGATATAGGTTACATTTATTTTTGAAAAAATATATGGTGACATTAAAAATAAAATATTATTTTTGACAGTTATAGTTGATATACTCGTATATATTATACCGAGTTCTGTTCAAAATTAATTTATAGAGAGCAATGATTGTGTAATATATTTTAGATATTGTAATATATTCATTACCAGTATTCTATCCGACAAATGAAGTACATTACATTACTCACCAGATTCTTTTATTATATAAAATACCTACATATTATTAATTATTTAAAATGCATATAACATTTTTAATTAGCAAATTTAATAATAAGTTAATACTGAGAAATTTAAAAGCAAAACATTTTTTTTGTAAATAAAAATAACTTTCATCACAAATCATAATATTAATTTAATTAAAAAATATACTTAAAATATTTAATCTAATTTACATACATTATTATAAGAAATTACTAACTTGAATAAAGAAAAATAAAATACTTTTTAATTTTCCTATTTTATGCTATATTTAATTTAAAACAACTATTTTTTTTTTTAATTGATGATATTTTTATTATTTAAATATTTAATATAAAAAACTTTATTAAAATAGATACATCACAAATTATTTAATTAAATAAATAAATAACAAAATAGTAAATAAGTATTGACTTATAGAGAAATTAAAAACGCAGGAATACTTTATTAAAATAGATACATCACAAATTATTTAATTAAATAAATAAATAGTAAATAAGTATTTACTTATAGAGAAATTAAAAATGCAGGAATACCTACTTAATATTTTGATTTTAGAATATTAAAATTTAGAATAGTCTAAAATTTTTTACCCTGGTTTTACACATAATTTATATGCAAATTATCATTTACACAATGGCCGACCCCAAATAGTTGGGAGAGAAGGCGAAGGAGAAGAAGAAGATCATTTACACAATACAATTAATTTTAATAGGTATCTTTGGAAAACTTATTTTCCTCAAAATAAGTAGTCTTGAATTTTGTCTTTAAAATATTTAATGTCAATAAAATTGTTATTCCAATTATTTATTTTCAATACTACTATATTCTACCATAAGAGAATGTTATACCAGAATTTTTGTCATATCTAACTAATGAGCAATAAACCAAAATAACGCAATACAAGACGCTACATTCATTGTTTAGTATATAGCGTAATTTTGCTATATTAACCAATAATTAGACAGACAAAAAATACAGGTGTAGTATCTACTTGAAATTATTCAAAAGTTCTGATATTTTATTTTTATTGAAATTTTCTTTCCATAGTATAATATTTTAATTTTCTTGAATTGTATTTATAATATATTTAAAATTCATAAATTATCAAATTATTAAAAAAAATATTTTTATATACTTTAGAAAAAAATGTTAGTGGTTAGGTTATGCTAAATAGGTTCATAACTAAATTATTATGGTGGTAAAAAAATCTATTATTCTGAAATTAAATCATTTAGAATTTTGAAACATATTTATTAACTTAATTTAATACTTTTTATAGGTTTAATGTTCATTGACCCTTATCTTTAATAAGAAATTTTTACCATAATGTTAAATACTAATTATTATTTTTCAATATCGAGCAATAAACAAAATGTTGCAAAGTCTAAAAGTAAGGTATATTTGTATTTCCTAAACAAAAGTCAACTTGTTCATAATATTAGATCCATAAGTTATTCAAAAAAATATGCGTAAATAGTAGATACATAATATGTCATCATAGAGCTATAAGATAATTATTTATATTAAATATTTTATTAAAACATATAGACACACTCAAAAACACAAAATAAAATAAAAATATAAATGTAGTATTGTAATTCCATTTACTCAAAATTATGTTTGTAACTTAGAAACAGAGATTTTTCTTTGCAGAAAATGCTTAATGTTCACTATTTGTCAAAATACAGTCTGCATGTTTTTATGTATCGTTATAATATCACAATTTATTTATATGAAAGTTATTTTTATTTTGATCAACGAATGTTGGCAATAATATGTAAAACAATTGCCATTAGATACTTATGCACAAACTTAGAAATCAAATAACAGAAAACAATAATAGTAGTATTTAGAATGAAAAAATTTTCATTTAATAAATATAAAATTAATTCAAAAATGAAGAGGAAGGAATAAGAGGGAGCTAGGATATTAGAGATACATAAGGTAAACAAGGGATAAATTATTCTCCAATGTGCTATTTTTTCCTATAAATTTAACCTGTAATAATTTTATGGATATTTTATAAATTTATATATAACATAGACAATAAATACTTTAATGAAATAATTGTATTTGATCTATTTATTCATTTTTACACATAAAATAAATACCAACTACAAAAATGTTTTTATTAATGTTGACCATTTAGGTGTGGGCAAGTGGGTTAAATATAGAACTTTGAAATTAGTTTATTTCAACAACTCGTACTCTTTGAACAAAATATTATTATTATATCAAAAATAGAATTGAATGTTTTAAAGATCATTTTTGTAATTATTTACATACCAAATTTGTATATATACAATAAAAATAAATGGTTGTAAAATGTACCATTTAAAATTAAAATAATGAGAAATGGAACAAATTGCTTCTAATATCAAAAGAACAAGGAATAATTGGACAATTCTTATTTAAAAGGAACATTAATAACACTTATATAATACATTTCTAAAATATTTACTCATAGAGTACCTACTCAATTTGTATTTATAAGCACATTAAAAACTTTGAAAATACTTTAATAAGCTGACCCCATTCAAATTTGTTTTTTAAATACATTCCTTATAAATTTATAATAATAATGCAATATTTCTAAACTGAATAAAATAGTTTATTCCCAACATGTGTAATCTTATTCATACATTTTCTATGACATTAGATACTTACTTTATAGTTTGAAATTATACTTCATGTTAAATATTTTTCTAATATTAAATAAATTTATTATAGTATTGACCTAACATTTTAATATTAGTTACAAATCTAAGTTCAGAATGTCCCTAAATAAAAAATCTATGTATTTTTTTAGCTTAGGTATATATTTGTTTTTTTTTCTCGTAGGTACATTATTTATAATGCATGAAACTGTCAAACTCTAAACATTGGATCCATTAACATTGTATATCAATTTAAGGCAATAGGTAATTGTATAATAAGTAATAACTTTTGTAATAACCATTTAGGTAAATATTCTCTATTAGTACCTACTCAATTTGTATGGATAATTTACTCTCGCTCATCCGTATCAAAAAAATTAAAACTGGTTAAATATGTTATATACAGAACATACATGCATACTTAAATTTACTATTCTTAAATTTTTAAATATCTAATAAGTTGTAAATAACATAATTGACATTTCATATTATCTTAAACAAGTTAATTATTTATTTAAAACTAGTAACTAATTTTGTACCTAATACAATTAAATGCTTAATAATGTAATAACTAATAAGTATCTATTAATATTTATAAAATCTAAATTTTAAATTAGTTTTACCAATAAAATATGTACATATAAAATTCTAAAGATAAAAACGTTAAATATAAAACAAATACCTAATTAAGTATTAAATATTATCTACCTATATACCTAACATTAAAAGTTACTTATCACTTAGAAATTGAATATATATTTAAATAGGTAACAATGTATATTGAAATTTCAAATTATTTTTCAATAAAATAAAAAATTTAAATGGACAAACTTTTAATGAATGAGTTATGAAATTCTTACATATTATATTCTAATACTAATTTTTGCATTTAAATTATTGTTCTAGGAATACAAGGGTGAAAAAAATATAGGTAGCTAATTATTTAATTTAATATAATAATAAAACAATTTTTGTAAGCCATTCAAATAAAGAACATGTAAACTAGGTAAATGTTATATTCTGTTACTCCTAACTTCTGTAAGTCTTAACAAATTATGAACATTTTACTTTATTTCTTTATAAACAAATTATTAATTGATATTTTATTACACCATAGCATTTTGTTATAATCTTAGTAAATTAAATTAATGACATAGCTGAGAAGATATCAAAACTAGGTAATACATATTTTATGAGATAAATGATGAATGAATTTGATAATCATATATACCTAATGTTATAGTAACAACCTAAAACCCAAGAGCTAATATTCAAGGACAATATTATACACATAAATATAAGAGTTTCTATAGTAAAATTTGAATATAAATAAAGATAAAAAAAAATTAACTCTAGATTTCATTGATAAGTTAAAATATTTTTACAAATCTAAATTATTAAAACAAGTTGATGTGACAATGATGAAATCTCTGAGTAGGTACCAAATATAATACCAATATATTGATCAACTGAATAAATTCTACCTGCCTACATACATTTTAAAATTTTATCTTTTAAATTATTAGGATTTCACAGTAGGTAATTAACAATATAAGTAAACAGTGACATGTACTTTAACCCAAATTGCTATATAAATACAACAATAAAATATTACAATGATTGTTTTTACTAATTACTCTCAATTCTTATTATTTATTTGTAATAAAATGTTTGGATTCCTGTTAAAAATAACTAGGTAGGTAATTTTTATACATGAAAAAGTTTAAAATGTTCCTCAATAATTTCTATAAGCTAGGTATTATACAATATGCAGTTTAGCATCTACAAATCATAAGTTTATTTTTTGTTACTGCTGCCAATAGATGACATTCTCAATGATGAAATATTTTATTTTTTCATTTTAATAATGATAAATTATCTACCTAACAATTGAACTTAGATAGGTTTACCTCTAAAATTTTTTATCTCTATGTAAATTAATTATAGTAATAATCTAAATAAATGTACTTACCAACAAAGAATCTACATTTGAAACACTCCTTGGATCCTGTATCTTTTTCTCGAGAATTTGCATTCTCCTCATCCTATCTTCTTCTTTGATGACATCCATCTCTTTCATTCCTAGATTTGAAAAATTAAAACTATTAGACCGGAAATTTATTGGAAACATGTTAATATAATCAACTTGAGGGTGAACAAAGGAAATTAGAGATAGTATTTATTATACTTGAGTGTACAATTGTTCAATGAATGCAACAGAACATAGGTAGATAAGTACCTCTAAAGTCTAACTACCTATCTATACAGAACATGTAAATCTTAAACAAACAAGTTTTGCTTAGTACAAAAGGCTAAAATCTCTCACCTTCAGTACCTCTTCAAAGCGATTCTACTCGGGACACTGTAGATTCAGTTGGTGACGAACAAAGGCTCAGAGGCCAAAGTCAGCTGTGCGGAGTGTAAAGTTTGTGAAACGCATAGTGTTTCTTTTTCAGGCGCAATCGAAATTTTTCAAACACCATATATGGCATTTCGCCGAGTTAGATTTTGGAAGAGACGGTGCACGACGGCGACAGATATCGGAGGACATCGGAATATTTCGTAGGATAGAATACAATACCGTAGTAGTATTATTGTGTGACGGATGACGACGACAATAACAATAATAAGAAAACCGAAGAGTGCAGACAAGTGACGACGAATGCGAAATATATTTATCTCCTGACACGACGACGGCGACGAACGAGTAAGTTACACGACTAAACTAATTGAAAATAATTGGAAAAAATATATATTTAATATGAGAGGATTTTTTCGTTCTATTCGAGCGGACAGCGTACGTAACCACCCGAAAAGGGGAGTCTTCGGGGACTGCGAGCTACGACGGAGAGACGAGCAAAAGTCGCAAGCGGTGAGTGATAAGGCACGAGCCGCCGTGATAACGTGAACGGTGCATACGCGTACGTACACTGTTGTTTTGAATAGTGCGGAGTAGTATACATAACATAAAAGAATGTGCGCGCACACACGCACAGCGCGGTCGCGCGCGCCCGCGCACACATACACACACACGCACACACGCACACACGCACACTGGCGTCCGTCTGCCAGTCTGGTTCGAAACGGTGCGGTGATGGTGGCGATTGTGGTGGTGGCGAGCGGCGCGACCGTTGTTGTCGCGACGGCGGCGTAGATATTATATCACGATAACACGGTCCTGTCAATACCCGGCGTATACCGTGGTATGTGCGCCGGACCGCTAGATGTCGGGAAGCCGGGGAGAACCGACAATCGCCGCCGTCTAGCCGGCACATAATTTCCATACTTTATTATTCGGCGGGCCGGGGAGAAACGAATTGAATATTATTCTCGTGTTTACATATCATATTAAAATGTCGTATGTCGTATATACCTACTGCTAATGTATTATATAAGTAACGAAAGTGCGTATGTGTTTTTTATTATTATTATATGGATAGGTGTGATGGGTGCACTGTGCAGCACGTACATAAATATGTATATATTATATTATATTATACGGTATAAAATTCTACGCGGGCATCTATTTTTTATACGTTTTTTTATTTTATAATATATTTAATGGCTTTGAATGGTGGACGATAAAATAATATATGCCTAGGCTCCATTACTTGTTTATCCCCCCCTCCCCCGTATTGTCTCTATATAATATTATTATGGTGCGAGTCTTATCGATTTGATTTACGATTATTACGTTGTTGGATGTATTTTTTTCCGTTTTTATTTTACTCGAAAATCCCCTTCGTACGAATCCACGTGATTGGTTACGCCCAATGAAATGGATACAAAAGCGTAATATGTATAGGTATAGGTAGGTAATGTATTATACAATATAATATGATGGGGTGTTCGACCGTTAGACGACTGTCAAATGTTAAACCATTTTTCGGTCGTTTCCCTCGTATTATAAAATGTAAAGGTATAGTCGTGTATATACTGTATAGGACACGATCAAAAATAATTGCAGGTGCAAGCAGCGTTAATCGTAATATATTCCTTGCTTATAGTGGAATCGAATCATAAAAAATAATGAACCCCAACGTATAATGTACACTAATCTTAAACGTACTACGTATACATATAATAATATATGTATATTTATGTATATTGAATATTATATGTAGGTAGGTATGTATGTACCTATATATAATACCTATGTTTATTAGTAATTCGAATAATAGGTATGTACGGTATAATACCTATATATTATTTAAAAGAAACCAAAAAAACACTTATAAGTTATAACCTACCTATAGGTTACTTGGGTACCTAACATATTGGTAGGTAATGTTATTTTCTTAAAATCCCAATAGTTAGAAAATACACAAAATAATATTAATGTTATATTAACTATTAAAATTATATGGACAATAGTCTACTAAAATAATGTACCGCATATTATATTATAATAATATATACACCGCACTTAATTTAAGTACCTATATTGTGTTTGTTTTAGAAGTGCGTGTGACCTGGCCGGGTACCTTTCCTTCCCTCCCGCTCCATTAATCATCATCCCTCGCCAACACCAACAGCGGTAGTAGTAATTCTGATTGAAATTAAATAAAAGAAAATTGATCACATTTTTTCTCACTCGATTGACAAAAAAAGTTTTAAGAAGATTGATATAAGAGGATTTTATAATAAAATTACTCTATGAAAAATGTCAATACAGACGTTTATGTTAAAATTAGAGTTAAAAACCTATTAATATATTTTAAAAATGAGAATATATTATATTCTATTAAATATATATTTGTATTCGCTTAAGAAATAAAAACATAATACACTTGTCACTTAATAGATATAAAGGTTACAAATTTATAATAATTTATATAAGTTACAACTTCGAATTTATTAAATTAGGCTGAACATTTTCTACTTGGCATTATACATAATATTAGGCTTAAAGGCATATGGCCTTTGTTAATGTAAAATAATGTCAAGTCTATAAAATCTATAACATTAACTGTATAGTATTAATTATGTGTACATAAGTGGCCTATTTCCAAAACTGATTATATACCAAAAAAAAAAATTGATATTATGATTTTATTGTTTTGTGGTGATATATTTCCTTAATTTTGTCTTAAAATAAATTTTTAAAACACAATATTTTCATGCTAAAAAGCTATATAAAATGCAGCTTTATTTCTAAAACTTATTATCTTCTATCGATTTTAGTGAATATTTATTCCCTAAACCGATTATCAACAACGTATACGTTTAATTCCAAAAATTATTATCTACAGTGATAAACATATAATACTAACCTTTTATTGATTCAAAACAAATTATCTCCAATGGCGATTATATTAAATAAATTAAATATAATATTATATGAATTTATTATTGTTTACCGAGTTCACCGGCTACTGATGAATGCTCAAAATGTATAGAACTCAAAGAAAGAATTAAAGTAGCAAATCGAAATATTGAACAAATTCGATTATTAAAAACTGAACTTGATGTATATAAAAGACGAGGAAAAGTATTTTTAATCTTTTAAAAGAAGAAGCTAGTATTGAAATTAATTTTTTCATTCAATTGTCAAAAAAATTTAGTTCTGCCCAAAATTTCAGATCAAATTGCATATTATAGTCGTCAATTTTATTTGTACAATTTCACCATATGTCAAGGAACTTCTTTGGATAAGCAAACTATAAATAATATATTTATATATACTTGGAATGAACTTCAAAGTAAGAAGGGTGCAAATGAAATAGCTTCCTTTGTATTTCATCGTCTCATGAACATGGATTTTTCGGAAAATATATAAGTATTTGAAATTATGTGTTATAAGGTTTTTTGCTGATGGATGCGCAGGAAAAAATAAGAACAGTATTATGATTAGTATAGCTGCTTCTTGGTTACAAACAAAAGCACCTGTTCAAATAAAATAAATTCATTTCTATTTTCCTGTGCCAGGACATTCGTTTATGCCACCGGATCGTGATTTTGACAGGATTGAAAATGTTATCGCTGATCCAGCAGAATATTTGGAAATATTAAGTAAATTTGGAAAAGTCATATTCCATTGTCATATTATATGTAAATACAAATAATATATCTAAATTCTAAAATAAATACTTTTAAATTATAGATATACCTATGAGCCCAAATATATTATAAAATCGTTAAAGACTAGTCAATAATATGACAATAGATGTTGGAATTTTCGAACCCATTTTTTTTTTTATACAGGAATATTAAATATATTAAAATTAAAATTACTTATAAATATGGGTACCTACTCGAAAAATATAATTTTAAATTTTATATTCTTCAATCATTTGTATTATTAATTTCAAGTTTTTAAAATAGGTAAATAGGTAGATGAAAACTTTTTATTGTTAGAAGAATAAAATAATTATTGTAAATTTTATAGTTAGGACAAAATAAAATTTTGACGAAAACTGGTATCAGTGTGTATAAATATGGTATCAGTCTATATAAAATATAGGAGGTACACTATTGAATTATTGTAATGAATTATAAATACTAAATACACGTACCTAATACAACAGGTTTCTAAAGGATTTTATACTTAAACAATTTTTAAAAATTGAAAAAAAAAATGAAAATCTAAAAATTTAAAAATGTTTAAATATACAAGTACCTACCTACCTTTTATTGTTGTGTATGGTGTTCCTACCTGATCACATTTGTTCAAAAACACGTTTATACTTAGGTAAGTGAAATAAACAAAAATGCATTTTAAAGTGGTTTTGGTGTTATACCTAATCCTTATTATGAAAATTAAAATGTGCGATTTATAGAATTATAGATAATCTTATCGGGGTTCTGCAATTTTATAAATATTCGAGAGGATGTCGTGCATACTTAAAAAATTTGAATGAAAAACATGTATTAGCATTTAAAATTTTTATCAACTTACAAACAGGTTAGTAATACCAAATAAAAAACAAATTACAACTAATAACATTATTTGGTGCCCGATGTAGCCTTTTAACGATATATTTTTTTAATTTATAGTTATTTAAGAAAAAAATCAAAATATTGAGTTTTAAATAACTCATACATTACGTGTAAAAATACACATATCAAAAATCGACTACATAAGGCACTAGATAGTTTTATTTCATCTTCCTAGTTCCTACGATATTCTCAAGTTGATAAAAATGTTTAAAATGCGTAAACATATTTCTTAACGAATATCGTGATTACATGACAATAAAAAGTGGTATTGATTACAAGAACATTTTTAAATTACTTGAAAATTATTAGATTTTCATTTTTATAAAAATGTCTTTAATGTTGCTTATCTTTAATAACCGTACGTACAACATCTTCTAAATGTATTTACTCATCACCGAAAAATTAAAAAGTGATTTTTATTACATTTTAAAACTATTATTTCTCTTCTTATAATTCAAATTTAAAAAATGTGAATTAGGTCGTTTTCTAAATATTGTCCTCTATAGTTAAAAATAAATAATATAAATATATAATTAAATAATAATTATACATAATATGTATATATTATTATAATATTCCGAAAAAAAATCCAAGTAAAATCAATCAAAATATAGGTTGAATCAATAATATTATGTTTAACATACACATAGGGTTAATAAGCAAGTTTGTTAATAAGCAATTTTCATTTTGTTAAAATGTAGAATAACGAGTATCATTTTTAATTTTATATAACGCCTGTTTAATTTAACAAAATAATTTTTGTCATTTTAAAAGTCTATGGTAGTTGAATTTTGTTAAAATTTAGAATGATGAGCATCATTGCTAATCTTATATATAAAACTCATTTAATTTAATAAAGTAATTTGTTTATTTTAAAGTCTATGACAGTTGAGATTTGTTAAATTAACAAAGAACTTGAAAAATGCAAAAAATATAAATATTGCCATGCTTACCACCCTACTTAATTTAAACTCAGGACCTACTGAGTCATACCTAAAGAAACCTACGTATCCGCCTACCTAACCTATTGGAAATAATAGTTGTAGAACATGTATATAATGTATAATATAATATTTTATTTTAATATTATTTTTAGAGGTGAATCGAATTTAAAATTTAGATGTCAAACTGAACTTTTAGTTTTAATACAAATCCCAAAAATATTAAAGGGTGTGTCTTAAAAAAATTTATATATGAAAAAAAGACTAACTTTTTCAGAGCAAAAATTTACCACTATTTTTTTTTCTACCGACCTAATTGGTAAAAAAAAAAAAGGTTATCGAGTAGCCCAAAATAATTTTACTAAATGATTCGTTTAAACTTTTAATCTATACAGATTATCTATACATTCAGACTATTATAATCAGATCATTATATAGACTTTTTCGACACCGTCCAGTTTATCACGTCGATTTATTATTTCCGATTATTCAAGGTTTTCTGGTATTTTATAAAGTGTTGAACCCGTAGCTAGATAACGAATATTCATTCGCGGATGCGCGTGAAAAATGTGTTAAGTCACCAAATTGTGAAAAATTAGTTATTGACACCAAAATAGCAGAAAAAAAATATCTTTATTTCATGTAGGATACATTAAGTCAATTTAACCAATATTCAACATGTTACTTCAATGAGCGTTTTAGGATAAGTCTGTTTTTCGTGAATTTTAAGACGTTATGTCACATATAACAGCTATAAGAAATATATTAAAATGCTTGATCTTGCGTTTTCAGTTAAAGTATATTTTCGCTCTGCTTAAAAGTTCTAAAACATTGACCTAACATATTTTTCACGCGCATCCGCACGTTATAATAATATGTATAGACTAGAATTTTCCGTTTTTTTTTTATCAACACTCAGTAGGTACACTACATATCAAAATGTAGATTTTATAAATGCGGGATCCCCATAAAATTTAATAAAAACAAATGTATTAATTCAACAAAAATATGTTTAAATCAATAAAACTATTATTAAATTTACCATATAAATTTGTTAAAAGTACCTACTTGGTTAGTGATATCAATTTAAACATAATTTATTGTCAAATTAACAAATCCTTGAAAATTTAATAAGAACAAATGTAATTCAAACGGAGTATGATTAAATCAACAAAATTATTATTAAATTTACCAATATATTTTTCTTAAAAATTAATCATATAAGGTTGTTGATTTTACCTGTGGTTTAGCAATTTAACTCTAAAAGCATTTTTTATGATTTTAGCACTGAAAATCCTCAATACAATGTCCAGTGGCGTCATTTCAGTTTAAAAAATTTATTGATTTATCAACATAGAATAAATTTGTTAACCGTATTTTTTTTTTATTTTTTTTTTTTATGACGAAAAGAATAAGGATAGTGCGTCAGAATGTGTGTGTTTTATAACTTCTGGAGTGTATTCGTGCCAATTCGGCAATTCGATATTATTTAAATGTACAAGCTATATATTGTAATTATGGTTAACAGTATAAATATTTTTATAATTTTCCGACTTCATATTGAGCTGAACAATAGACTAAAAAATGTATGAGTTGCCATACCCAAAATGACACCACTGACAACGTCCTTTTAAGTATATTCCTAAGTATTACGTTGAATATTAAATAATTAGAAATATGTAGGTACCTACCTAATTTTTTCATAATCTTTGCTGAATTAATTTATAAACGAATTAACAATTAGGTACTAATAAGTGATAAAGACAAAACAATACATAAAAATAAATATATGCAATAGTTTCAATATGCTAATTAAATTAATTTAAAATTTAAACAACTCATAGGTACTTTATACTACATAAACAAGAATAAAATATGCAGTTCACAAATGGAATTTAAAAATGATGTCTCACGGTATTAGATATATTTTATTTTTATTTTACAACAAAATCCATTAATAATATAGTATGTTGGGCATTAATTATTATATATGATGACTAAGTATTATATTATAGGTATGTTTTAACTGTACATATTATTATTGTCGTTCTACTCAATTTGTCAACCTGTATCCTAGTAGAAACATTCTCTCATTTCGGAACGTGATTTCCAAAAATTATCCACGTTAAGTTAATTTAAAATGTTTAATATAAATAGGTACTTGTACTTGGCAGTTAAAAAAGTTGAGTAATAACATCATATAGATACCTACCTGTAACTATAATCTATATATTCTATATATTATATAGGAAGGTATTAGCTTTTTATGGAAGTGAGAAATCTGTAAGACTGCAGATGTGATTTTTAGATATGTTTTCGAAATAATTAAATTTCTTTTTGTAATTGATCTTTTTTGGGACAGAAATTAATTTAAATTAAAATAAATATAGAATAAACAAAGATTATTTTATTGATTTTTCACCTATTTACTTATTTGGACATTTTAGTTTTTAGTATATATTTTAACATTTTTTCTGTATTTTTTTGAATTGAAGTGTTAATTTGTTTAAAAATAAATTATTATAGTATGTTTGAGTAAAAATTAAACAACGTACCTATATTATATTTAAGACATATATATGCAATCAGTGGCATTTCCTGACATTGGGCGTTAACGTATAATAGAAATGCACCTCTCCCCCCCTCCTTACATAAGAAAAATATGCTTGCACAAAATAAATAATATGCGACGTTTTTGTATGTTCTGAACTCAATAATAGGTACCTATAACATGTAAAATCTCTTATTTTATATTATAATAGGCAACTTCAAATAGACGGTTTTTCGTGGAAGAGAAAATTTTACGCTTTTTATTTAATACCGCTGATCGTTTTCCGTACCGGCAGCCGCGTTTCCGTTTCTTTTCCGTTTTTATCGCTGTCGTGCTTTGGATTTACGATTTTTCCGTTTTCCGTTCGTACGTATTTCGACTTTTTCGAAGACTCGAAGTTTAGGTAAAAACCGCATAAGCTCTGTGTTCATTTTATAGATCGCATGGAAGAAAACCGTTCCGCCATCCGTTTCTTATCGCTTCAGTGTTTTTTGCACCGTCGTCTTATGACCCCAAAATCCTGAAATCGGAGTTTGCGACCTTTTGCCTTTCAATGCCGTGGAGGTCGCACTCGAATTTTTCGGACGTTTCTTTCTTTGTCTACGAATTGTTCCTGTACAATAGAGACGTTCGTTTCCGATATGTGTAGACACGGTTTAAATATACCAGATTATTGCAGTTATACCCCCACTCTGACAATTTTTCACGTAAAGGAAATAAAATGGCAGGCGTAAGGAGCACTGTTTCATTGGTTTAAATGTTCCCGCGCATTAAGCTATATTTTAAATTGTGATAAAATAATAATAATATATAATCAAAATAATTAATAAATTATAACCATGAATTTATTTAATAATTATTTTGTTTTCACTTTCAGATTTACATACAAATTAAGATAACATTTGCCTACATATTATGTAGGTACAATTATATTTGTTTATTATTATTAGTAAAAATTATAAACCATTGAACGGATATCGTCTCTGGGAAGGAAAATTATTATGAACCAATCTTTAAAAAGTACCTATTTAAGAGGTTTATCTCGTTATTGTTGATTCGTAACTGATCGGGAAATAAATAGGTATTGTTCTAATTAAAATTTTAAGTAAAACTTACCGGCTTAGTTGATGGTCTCCAGTTAGCACGATTAAAAATAGTAGTGGACGGTGGTTATTATTTTATTAATTTAATTTATTAAATAAATCTTGGTTTTTTTCGTTGTATTTTCATAAGCTACTTATTATTGATTACATTACAAATTTATCAATGATAATACAGAACAGTTTTCTATGAGTGAACCCATAGAGTTGTAGGTATTAGTAATCTATGGTGCACCCTTACCCCCGCCATTTTATTTATATTTGATAATGATTTGGTAATTTACAATAACCTGGTATATTTCAACCATGTGTGTAGGTATCTATATTATGAGTCGAAATACGGTACCGTCCGTTATCTGAATTGTTTAAATTCCAGAAATTTTAATTTTCTTATCATCTCGATTAAATAGCTTAGTGGTATAGGGCGTTATTTGTGAAACTAACTTTCGATACGGGTCCTCCGGTTCGAATCCCATTATGCCGATTTGATTTTTTTGCGTTTTTTTCTCGATATCAGTGCCCACGGAGATAACAATATTTATCCTATGTATGCATAATGCATAGATATATAATAATATTATTATATATCTATGGCATAATGTGAACGAAATCTTAATACATTTTCTTATCGTTGCAACTTTTGTTGTTAAATATTTATCTTTACGTATTTTTTTTTCTGTTAGTTTTAATTACGTATAATTGTACATTTGTACTGAGTATCTATTATAATACCCTGTGGCAAGTTTGTATTTTTTTTTTTCGGACATTCGTAAATTTCAATCTGTGGACAATAATTTTATAAAACACCGAAAACGGTAAGTCCGATCGACTGATTCACATAGTAGAAGTACATTTATCTTATTTTTTTATATCTCATAGTAATGAATTTCAAATCATCGGACTTTCGTAGTATTTTTCACAATTTTAATTATATTTATATTAATACATTCGGGTGAACTTTTATCAGGACTTTCAAACATTTCCACATATATAAAAACTCGATAAGTCCAATCGTATTCACATATATAGTAGGTACCCAACTACTATTATGTTACTATTATATTATATTAATATATTATTGTGGTATTTTTCGAAATTTTTATTAAATATAATTTATGTAATTACCTAGTGTGAAACCCATTACACTGGGCGAGTTCTTATAAAAATCTGAGAATAGTAAGTTCGATACATTTTTGAATTACTTATCTACTTTGTCAACCTACAACAGAAACACTTTATGTGTGAGACTATCTTCTAGAGAGCAAACGCCAAATTCCGCCGCAGGCGAAATATTTTAATATGAATTAATTAACATCATTATTTCTCAAAAAACTTCAGTCACCAACTATTCAGGATCCTGATAAAATACATAATATGAGGTGTACGAATTACACTAAAAAAGTAATTTCACTTATGTGGTGTTTCACTCAAAAAAAATTACACTTATAACGTGTTACACCCAAATGGGGTTACAAATTCGAGATTTTGCACACAAAAGGTGTTGTACTTACAAGTAGACTCACATTATAAAAGGAATTACATTAATAAGAAGTTGCAACCGGTAAGTGTTTCACTTAAGCTAGTAAAAGACGTATAATATTATATTATAATATATACAGTATAATAATGTACTTTCTAATTGTGTGATATGGTTTGCCACAGAAGTGAACATTGTACTCGTTGAATGTTCAATGTACTACATCATACCTGCATAAAGTCACAACCGGGTAGCTACGATATACAAAATAATTGAAAATAATACGTCGGCACTCGACATAGTCGTATCCCGTTGTTTCAAAAGTTAACACCTGACTTGGTCAGGTATTGGCACTGTACCGAAGTTACCCGATAGAAATACGATGATATACGATTATAGGTATAAAGGTATCATGATGCCGTTGACAAAACATTTAACGTCCTACAATACGTTAACAACACATCGCGGTTGTTTCGAGGCAAAAACCGGTCGTATTTGTTTTGTTGGTTCAATATATTATATATATTTGTGTTCCATAATATACTAATAATAAATGGATCTATGACAATCGATAAATATATATATATATATTTGATATTATTTATATATTATGTAAACAATCGTTCATTGTTTTTTTATTTTTAAAATACATATTTATTATAATTAAAATAAACATTAAACATCATACACGTAGATTTTGTAAGGTGTTAACACCCAACTTGCACACCTAGAGAAAACGCCACTTTATACAATATTTACTTTCTCATATTAATTGTACAATACAAAATTTAAATATCAGTAAATTATATTAATAAAATTCTTTAAATAAAAAATATTGCCAATGTGGATAAATATATCTATTCTAAAATCAATAGTACTTATACTGTCTTATACAGTACGAATGCATATTGACCGATACTGAAATATTAGCTGCAGATATGTTTTATACATTTTTTTTCCACGAATCTATATAATATATAGTATTTAAAACTTTAAAATATTCGTCTACCTATTTTTATTATTTTTTAAATGTATACAAATGTATTGCGTATTAATTATATAAAATTAATTGTTTATATTAAACTAGATACTTGTAAAACACAACTACATATAATACATAAAATGTATCTGGTTATAGAGATCCCAAATTTAATTTAAAGAAACCTTTCGAGATATGCTCTTTAGTATAGCACAATATTAACACTTATTAACATTTTTTAAATAAATTTTTTCCTAAACATGTGAATATTTCAGATGGAGAGGTTAAATTAAGAATTTCACAGCAATTTTATTATGGTTGATAAAGGGAGCTTCTGAGTGGTGGGGGCCTGGGGCCACTGCCTCCACTGGTTTCTCCTTAAATCCTGTTCCGATTATGATATTTTGTGTTATTATTATTATTCTAATTAAAATATTTTTTTATTGATAATAACTATTTTAAAGTCCAACAATTATTATAGAACATACAAAACTAATATTTAAAAATACGGGATAAAAGTACAGATATTTTTAATTTTTTGTCGGGACATCGAAACAATTTATGTAAATATGAGAGTATAATACGGGACGTATGGGATCCTTAATCTACTATCTATATTATAATATATCGGATATCCGTTCCCGATATTATATACAATAGTGAATCATTTTTTTTTACCAAATATGTTTACATAATAAAATTGTGTTATTAAAATTTACCTATATAGTTATACGTAATTATGAAATCTTTGTATATATTTAAAATTTTAATTTAATATTTAGATTTTATCTTGGATATATATTTGCATTCCATAACATAATAATAATATAACACGTTTTTCTAATAATATAAAAAGAACTGATATTACAATAACTCTGTTCAGAATCGTTTCTAGAATTAGTTAAATTATCTTAACATATTACCTACCTATGTTTTTGTTTAATCTTTTAGAAATTTTTTCACTTAGGCTATTTATGAAGTAATTTTTAATGCGTTGCGCGTCGTTTAGGTGAAAAATTACTCATTATCATTATATGTTCCACTTTCCACAGGGGGAGGTACCATGGTGCATGTTGTTTGCAGATGATATAGTACTGATAGGAGAAAGTCCTGAGGAAGTGAATGGTAGACTTGAAGAGTGGAGGGAAGCTCTGGAAAGTAAAGGACTAAGGATT
>JAIPRL010001608.1:0-77795 GCA_025469235.1 Pemphigus obesinymphae
CCGGAACCGAAACCCTAACCCTTAATTTTTGAAAAACCGGAACCGGAACCCGAACCTTTAAAAAAAAAAACCGAGAACCGGAACCGGAACCAGAACCGAAAAAACCAAAAGGTACCAGTCCCTGGTTGACACACAAGAATGACGTGGAACGATATCGCAGTAATGCCGGGAAGCGAAAATATATTGTAGATAGGTAATATATACATCACGTAATGAATATGTATTGTAACCAATCACCGATAATATATTACCAATACATACGATAATATTTAAATATTTATTATACGATAATAATATAATAAAAAAAATAATAATAATAAAAAACATAAAAAATTATAATACCATAATAATAATGATAATGATAATAAAATAATGGTTTGCGGTATTGTACCGTATCTTATTTGATGTTTGCGGTTTTGGGTTGCAATCGTAAAAACATTATGTGTGCCCTGTTTGCGGGAACAACCTGAACAGCCATAAACCCATTTACAGAGATACACCTGAACGACGAAAAAGACATTCACGCGTGTACATTCACGTTGGATATAATATATAATATATATATATATATACTTCACCGGTGTCACTGCTACTTCACAGATTGTGTTCCGTTTTTTTTTTTTTGTTTTTCTTCTTTTATGTAACCGTGCGCGTATACATATTATTTGAGGGGTCATTCCTTTCGTTTTCAAAATCATAAATCATAACCGATCCGTAACGGTAATTTACTATACTGTCTAATAAAATATATAATATATATAATAGTGTTTTATTTATATTATACAGATTTTTTTTTTTTTTTAATTGTAATGTTATATATATATAAACGCATTAACGATAGACCGACGAAATAAATAACATTCGTTTACGTTCGTCGTGTGCAATAGTATTTATTTATTTATTTTTTTTTTTCTTTAAAACATTTGACCAACTGTTGATTCACCCCGAGGTCTGTGCTCTGATAATTCCGTTCGGACATTCTGGAAACGAGTTTAATTGTTTTTCACAAATATGGCGGACAATGGTGTAAAAATTATCACACAATATGCCAACTGACCCGAATCGGTAATAAATAATAATAATAATAATAATAAATTGATAATTAACGAGGTAACGTATATGTATTGACATGACAAAGACGAATTGTGTATTTTTGATGCGTATAATAATTTATTGTACCTATTCTGTAAATAGTACAAATACGGACATTGGTTCAAATCTTCATTATCCATTGACGATCGTATTGCAACAGTAATTTAGGTAATGTGATTACAAATATATATTACAATATAACCATCACAAAAGTAATACACTGTTCACTAGGTACACTAATAAATCTGAAAATGACAAAATATTATAGTTGTTGAAACACGTATACGCAGTAAATTATTTTTGTGATTTTGGCTTTATTTATAACAATCATTTATAGTTACAAGTATTCAAGTTCGTTTTAAAATGTAATATGAATATTAATTACTTTTGCACTTTATTTCTGTATAATTCTGCTATATTTTGAAAACAGAATGAACCGATTATTGCGATATCATTATTGAATTACACATGAGTTACACATAAGACCAAAAGATACTAAATAATTTTTTCGATATTTTTAGCTATAAATTTAAGCATGGTTTGGTTTTTTATCTTCATATTTTTATGTCCATTATTTCCATTTAAATATATTTTCCACACAAATTCTGCTGAGAAGGTACAACAAATGATACTACAAAACTTAATTTTTGGTTTTCAGTATAATAACACAAGAAAATGGGTGAAAAAATTTAATTTATCCAAAATTAACATTTTTCCTATTGAAAAATTTGGTACTCTTTTTCCAATTTTTAAATCCTAAATGTATTTTTTGTATTTTTTATCACCGTAAATATAATAACAATTTATTTTATAAATAGTAATTAAATATACAATTTTTATAATTATTTACCAATTGTGTACATTATGTTTTCATAATAACTTTTTATACCAAATATAAAAGAGATTTTAAATGAGTTAAATATTATTGACAAAAAAACTCAAACTCAACATTTTCAACACGTTAAGAACTCAATTTTAAGGTAAAATGTATAAAAAATATTAACTTAAAGGCTGTTGGAGCAAAAACTTTAAACTTTAAAAGCGTTATGTATACCATATTATGTATTATACGACATATACAAATAAACATTAGTGCGTGTGAGTCATAATTACTATTAATATTCAGAAATTTCAAATGCTCCTTAAACTGTTCCTAAATTTGCCTTTTAAACTGGAAACTAATAACATAAAATGACTTTTCCAGTACTCCAGTGGTCTGTTTTACGTTTGGTCAAAAGATTTGTATTGATTATAGCCTTTTTACTAGGTTATGAAGAAAACATATTTAGCTTTTTATAACTTGATGATATATAATTTAAAACATATTTTATTTTTATTTAAATACATTTAAAAAAATACACTCGAGTTACAGACCTATTAAATTAAAAATTGTGCATATATTTTTCTTACATAATCTAAAAAACAGATAATAAATTTATAAGTATATTAAAACAATTGACATCAGAATGTAGTTATGTAAACAAATCATCTGATTATTGGTCTAAAGACACAAAAATACGGAGTGCTGTTAATTCTAAACTCGGTTAAGAAAATCCATATTTATTTTATTTTTCATTAAATTAATCCGGATACAAATCTTCGATTTGAAACAGTGCAACTTACAACCCAAGGAAAGAGCAGAAGTCTTTGGTGACACGAATTAAACCGTAAACGATGGAATGTTAGCAAAACGACTTGTCGCATGATCGGTGACGTTGACATATGGATGTGAGGGGCATACGGAGATGTGACTTTCAACCTGTCAGGACATGGTGCATTTCATTATTACTTGCATAGGCTTAATATTTTCGGTCCAGATACATGCGCTTAATGTGTTGTGACGATGCTGAACATGCGATTTTCATCTGCGACGTCTGGCACAATTGATAAAGAGATCCGTGCGACGAGATTGGGGTACTGCAGAAGCTGACGCCTGATAACTTGATGGAAACAATGATTGATGAAACAGCTTTCTTTTGAGTGAATTATTGTGGGAGCTATAAATATAGACTGAAAATCAGTTATAGGATTCTAAACATAAGTTTATGTACCTTATATCCTCGTTGTACCCGCCCTTCTGTCCGTCCGTTTGTCTGTAGTTACTATTTACTATTATATAGTTATGAAGGACATTGTTGATTTGGTTACTATTATCAATTTTGTTTTATAATATATTCCTTACATGATTACGAGATACATTGTTGATTTGATAATCAATTGATTGTCTTTACATTTTGATCCTCGTATAGTTACTAGGGGGATACAAAAGGGGATATCTAGCGTGCTCGAAGAATGTTTTTCCCTAACATTTGTTTATCCGTTTTTACAATCCGTTACCAATATTATTTAATTTTTTTTTATTCGTCTTGTTAGTTTATGGAATTATGGTTTATGGTTTAAATACGTGAATTGAATGCTGTTATACATTACAAAAATTGTGTTGTCAATAAAACTATTTGTAAAGCCAAAGATTGATTTTATTTAACATCGATTGAGGTTTTGCTCACCACCATTAATAAAAATGATAAATCCTTTTTTTAGGTGGTCAACAGTCGTAACCACCATGTAAATTTGTTTTGTAAAAACAAATTTCGTGGTCAGTGTCACTAATCACCATGTCTCAAATAACACGTTTAATATGTTTGTAGAGTGGGCTTTCCGAACTTGTTTATGTAAATTGTTTTGAACAAATATCGTGACTAGACGATAATAGGGTATATTATAAAATGTATTTAATCTTTATTAATTGTTTAAATATTCATTTTTGTTAAAATTTCTTGAAAATTTCCTTTATATAGATATAGAATCCCTCATAAACTTTATTAGAAATATTAAATGAGGGTATCATAATTAGACATTATAATACTTTGATCAGAGTTGGCAAAGTGGCAAAGTTATTATTCACTAGTTGAGTTTAAAAGTTTAAAATATATTAATTTATTAACTAGGATAGTTATAGTGTCTAGATTTATACATAAATATGCTCTTCTTTATGTTTTATAATACAAATATACAAATATAATAATACATGATTTTTTTTTAATGTAAGAGTTAGATTTTAATAATTAAACTTAATGTATAGTATGGTAGATTGTATATTATGTTCTCATCATTACAACATCTGTAGGACCGGTTTGCTAAAATGTAGGCAATTATTCATTGAATAGTATGGAGTTGATATAGTTATGACTAATAAATTTTAATATACTATATAATAATAATATTGAATATATGAAAAAAATTGTGTGATATAATATTTAAATTTAAGCAGTAAAAACATTTTATAACTGCCTGATTTAAAAAAAAAAAAAAAAATTCATGAACAACCCATTTAAGTGGTTGTTCGCGGGTCCTTAAATATCCACTTACGCCACTGATGGCAAGTATATAGTTACTTATATAATGCGATGTGATCAAGGCGGAGATTAAGAACTCGGAATGTTAACGGACTGTCGATGAATGATATGCGTAAAATCGGCATCATCTTGCATTCGATGAATTCATCACGTGGCGGCGGCTTGTTTCAGGAAATCAATCGATCAATGATCTATGATGGAACCATGCGATGAGCTATGTGAATGAAAGTCGAAATGAACTGTATACGGAGTGTGTTACCTACGGGATTTTTGACGGTCTTGTGTAATGGAAATGAAAGGGTGTGCAAAGTTAACGTTAAAATTAACTACCTAGTTAAAGTTTTAATGTATTTAATGAAACATTTATTTATTTTAATAAACGTATATACTTATATAACTATATACTTATATCTCTCTAAAAAATTAAAACATTGAAAGAATCACGACGACAAATCAAATACAGAAGTTAGTTAGATGGAGACAACAAATATGGTTATTACGTCCTCTTAAGAAAACTATTACGGAATTTGAAGAATGACTTTTAAAGCAACAACTATAGAATGAATTTTTCTACTAGAAAGCTTTTATCCAAATACACTTACCACTACATACATAAAAATAAAATTCCGTCAATAAGAAGTGGAATCATTCAACTTGTCGGATATGATATACTGAAGTTGGATGTATTAAATTTGAAAGGAAAAATAAATAATTTCTTTCAACAAAACGATTCTCCGTGAATCTTGGTATAATATTATTTCCGATATATAACAATATACCATTTTTTCGATAGTTTTTTTTCCCTTCATTTTCTTCCTAAAACTACTGAGAAAATAAAAATTTACCTTCTTTAATAAATACACTTCTAACCTCTAAAAGTATATAAATATGGATAAAAAAAAAACAAGTTAGCAACTTAGCACAGCCCACTGTGCGATCAAGCCAAATTCTCGGTTACTAAATGTATTTTAAATAATACACTGTACCTAATTTCATGAAAAACTGTTAAGACAATTTGTTAATCTATTATATATTTATGCATAGAAAACAAAACGAATATTCTATTTCTCCTTAGTATTTAACTCAACAATATTCTTATAGTAACTGTAACTATATTCTATTAACTATAGAACAGATAGAGAGCCAGTCTAAGAGCCAGTTGAAAGGATGGACACAACGAGGACATTAGGTGTCTAAATCTCTACACTTATGATTAGAAACCTAAAACAAATGTCATAAAAGTTATTGAAAAATGGTAAAAAAAGATTTTTACTACATCAATATAGTGCTAAAGTTTATGCTGTGTCTTGGAGATAAATAATTGTTAGAAAATATATTTTTTGTTCATTCTACCGGTCATTTACCGTACAGGCTTTAATATATCTGTGTAAGAAAGAATCTATAAATTTCTAGGATAAACCAAAGAATTCGTTTAGTTTAACAAAATAGTATTCTTTCAGACATATCACGTATGTGTATATATTATAATTAGTCTATATACTTAGGCAAAAATATTGGGCAGATGTTTACCTAGAAAACGTGTTTTTGGATTTTTAGTAGATAATTTCTAAAATAAAATTTTTTTTTTTTTTTTGTATACTTAAAATGTAAATTATTATTGGGAATATTTATATTTTATAGTTGTATTATTATAGTTCGTAAGTACTACATTTTTGAATAATTTTAATCTAATCCCTGCTGGTTTGTGTGAAGACCGGTGCACACTACTTGTGTCCCAAATAAAAATATTGATTAAAATGTATGACCTACTTGCGTCCCTATTTTGAGGTCTGAAATGATCAGTTATTCGACTATGATTGAGTACATTTTGGTTTTATGATTTGTACACAATTAAAATACATATAATGGGTAACATAACATTACAATTTAGTAGAAAATAAATAATTTTATAATAATAAGTTAGGGTTCTACTTTTTTTTTAAAATATCATTTTAATTTTTATTCATTGCTCATAATTTCACAGCGATAATTATCAATGTATACCCTTTGAATTTATCTCAACTTGTTTCGTTATTTTAAAATTACATTATATCTATAATTTTTTAGCTGTATTATTCCTATTATTTTCTTTTTCAAATGATTTAATTATGAAGTATGGTCATTCTGCATCATTGGTGAATTCACTATTGTTATATACACATTTTTATTAAATAATATATACGTTTATACATTATATATTATATAGTATTTGTTCTAAATACGTCCCAATTTCTGGGGACACAAATAGACTATCGCTTATCAATTGGTATTATTAATGTTAACATTAGCACGCAAGTAGTGTGCAACCGCGAAGACGCTTGGTCGTTTTGTTGGTATCGTTACCATTGATGGTACCATTGACAACCGTCGTCACCCATACAACGTCAATCGTTACGTTCGCGTCTGCACGTGTTTAATCGTTGTCCGTAGCATAGAATACTATAGAATCGACAGTCGGATATTTTCCTTTGTTTGGTAGGTTTTGATATCAATAGCCTTGAAATCAGCTGTTTAGTAGATACTTATCACTACATTTCTTACTATCACACAGACATATTAAAAACCATGGTTGCAATATACTAGGTTATTGCAGTTGTACCCCCACTCTATAGTATTATCACTTGAAGAAATTAAAATGGCAGCGTAAGGGGCGATGTTTTGATTGGCTGATAAAATATAAAGTATAAATTACTAATAATTGTAAAATAACTTTATTAATTATATATTTAACGAATAAATCGAATATTTTGTTCATTGAAACTGTGTATCATATTTATTTAAATTTATTTTATATACAATTGATAGCCATTCTGTGGTAATGATAAGAAACTTTACCCTTACGCTGCCATTTAATTTTTTTGATAACAACAGAGGCTATTTGCAATAACCTACAGTATAATTCAACCGTGTTAAAAACGTTTACTGTCTATATAATATAAATATAAATATTATCATAGAATACCAAAGATGATAAGAATATTAGAACATCATGTTCTCCCGCTGCGAGTATAACATCAAACAAATTGCTCTAAAATGAAAAAAACTGAAGTAGTGGAGGGGGGGGGAGTTTCTATCGTCTGCCATAGTCTTCAGGTGCATACGTAGTATGAAACACAGAACACTATACAGAAGCATCGCTTGCCGAAAAACAGAGTACCGTATATGGTCGTCTATACGAATGGATTGGAATGGTTTACGGTTTCACAATTAACGATCCCTGCCACCCACCTTGCCATCGAATATTTGTCCTATTGCTGAAAATATGATTTAAAGTAACATAAAATGTCAGCCCCATGCGTTCAAGATCCCTGAGAATCTCGACAACAAAGGATTTTTAAATAATAACGACGTACCCTTATATTACACCCGTAGATAATATCCGTAATGACGGAATGACGTTAGCGGACTGACGTTAGCGATTAGGAATCATCGTATCTTTCGGTGGTATATGTGATAGCGGTCGGTCGCCCATTGTGAATTGACAGTAATCGCTCTCGGTTGCGTATTTACTAAGATTGGCCAATAGGTCCCAATGCCTGGGCTCGGTGGGTTGGTTGAGAAAAATGTACTTGGTACCGAAATGGTTAACAATGGCCGTTTGTTGTTATCAAAGTGTTAACCTACGTATAATAATCATAAATCCGAAAGTTTCACTCCAAAATTAAATAATATTAAACGTAAAGTAGTTTTTGATAATGAAATTGTATGATTTAAAGTTTAAATTTTATTTCAATAATATAAAGTAATGAACATATAGTTTTACGATGCACGCTACATGACATACTATACATATCGGCACAGAATTTAATGATTTGAAATGAAACGCCAAACGTGTACTCGTATACTTTTTATGCTAATTTATAGGGTAAGTTGTTAATATTTCAAAATAATATCGACTTATATTACCTACGTAATAAAATCTAATAGTACAACGATTTCCGGTACGGTTTCTGCATATGGGGTATTTTTACGACTTAACAACAGAAAAAGTAAATATATTACCGATCAACCCTCACGTTTTCCCACTTAAGTATAAGACGTATATTCCGATTTTAATTTGAGCTATAACTTCACTAAAAATCTAAACATTTTTAAAAATTAGATGATTTTACAAACAATGCACAGTGTGATAATAGGTGGGTGGACAAAAGTCGAACAAAATATTATCAAATTTAGTGAATAAAAACACAATATAATTTCACTTATATAAAATTTAACTAAAAGGCGCCACAACAGTTTTAAATGAAAAAAGTACATACGTGTACTTATTAAAGTTGAAAGTACCTTGTTATTATGTTCTTTGTTATTTTTATTATTTTTATACGTTGTATTGATCTTTCTTATATGGACTATTGAATAGTCAACGTAAATGCATATTTATTTGTTTGTTTTATAGAGTAAATAATTATCATTAACATACTGTATATAAAATATGAATTCGATTTATATCATTTTAATAAATGGTAAATAAACACAAAAACTTTCACATGACTTTCTATTATATTTACAATCTATCATCCAGAAAAAAAAACTATTTGATTTAATTCTGCATTATATTTATTAATAACTTAATATATGTATGTAGGTGTATATGCAATAAGTCTATTGAATTTAACTACTAAAATGGATAATATTTCAAATGATTTAAAAGTACGAAATCTAAGTGTAGAAAATTAGGGCTATATATTTTTAAAATTAGTGTTATAACTCTTTTTAAAACTTTTATCTTTGTGACAACTTTTGAGACTAAATTATATTATTTAACTCTCATTTGTATTCATATAACCTTAGGAATACAGCAGAGATCTGCACAGCATGGTCTGAAGGAATAAAAATGAGTCGAGAGCATAGTGTAGTCAAATTCAATAGACTACGAAAAAAACCAGTCCTATCCTAGTTCAAATTCATATGGATTCATTTCAGTTCGGTTTTTTTTTTTCAAAAAAATTTTACTGTTCGGTCCGGTTTTGGCAATGTATAAATATAAACTATAATTATGGTAATATAACTATATATAGATATAATATAATAAATATATCTTTCAAATTTAGTAGGTATAATAGAAAAACCTTTTCAAAGATCTCAACAAAATAAAATTGTACTTAGCAGAGTAGGTATAGTCTAGTCATTTAAATACCCTAACTATACTCACTGAGTACGTTTATATAAATTTATAAGTATCTATATTATTTATATGGGTTAAAAATGATGGGAACATTAGATTTTACCAAGAAATTCTAATTTTAAAGTTATGTATATTCGTGGTTTTGGATTTATCTATATTAACTTAGTACTTACACAACGTTTTGGAAACTATATCATAGTCCAAAGGGCTAATAACGACGTTAGTCTCAGGTCGTGTATAAATTTCACTGATTATTATTTAACTTTTTAGGTGTTTATACTTAAGAAGAACCTTTATAATCGTATCTTTATTATATCCGTCCAACCTTGTAATATTTATTTCCATATGGAAAATTATGATTAATGCTGAATAATCGATTGTTACTCAATTGGCCATAATTAATTGATATCATACTCGTATTTTGTTTCATACCGTATATATTGGAATGTTAAGACGTTTGAAGTGTGTGATTTTCCTAACTTGTTTTTTTTTTTTTAATTTATTAAAATATGAATATCATATATAAATAAAAAATGTTTTGTATTTAATTTTTATCTTAAATTAAATTAAAATATTTAATAACATTGAAAATTTCATTGATTTGAATGACTTCAATGAGAATTAAAAATATTTTTTAGATTGTACGTGTATATACATATTTACGATATAAATCAACAATTATGAATAGGTAATGGTAATTAATATTAAATGATTTATTCAATAACACACATATATAATGTGAATAATGTGTTTAAACACATAAAACATTTTTAAACACTTTTACGATTTCGAATGACGTGTTGCGTTTCCATATATGGGGATTCCATCTAGATTTCAATTTTCTCTCACTGTGTGACGTAATTTTACAGGAATATTTTTTTCCTACATACCTTATTGATATATTTATAAATATATTAGAGTTTAATAAAGAAGTATCACAATAAAATAACCAATACTGTATAATTATTTTATATTTTAAACCAATGATAAGTTTTTCAACAACCCAAAAAACGTATGGTATCGATTAGTTTCTCAAACTATACTTTTGACATAACCTAGGTCATATATGTAACGATGTGCTTCGGTTCCTACTGATAGCCGACGATAGAAGTGCTTCTACCACCTATACTTAGGTACCCGTTTTTTTTTTTTTTTTTTTAGACTAAAGAATAGAAAACTGAAATTCTAATACATTCGATAAGTGTATACTTGTTCGTTTAACCATACCTAATTGTGGACTTTATACTATAGTTTTGTAGATTTAATGGATATGATATATATATATATATCATATATACACATATCACATAATTAAAAAAATTAAATTTTTTTTAATTACACCTATATAATATTTTAAAATTTAATCTTTTTATTCTCTCCTGAATCCTACTCTCCCCAGAAATTCAAACTGTATATATATACTATACAATTATACAATATAAACATTCAAATTCAACATGAAACTTTTGTTTTAGATTATATTACTACCCGAAAAGTGTTTGCAGAAAGAAAAAAAAACATAATATATAAAACTATAAAACGAATATGCACTGTTCAGAATATAAAAACAACAAGAAATGCAAGATTAAAGTTATTTATTTGTTTTATTTTCGAAACAATAACTTTAAAATATGTTTGACGTTACCTTGCATCACGAGTGACGACCACGACAGACTTTAAATTAATTGAAATATCGTACATTTTATAGGTACCTACATAATCAGCTTTATTTTTTTTGTATGCCTTCTACTGTATAAAGAATAAATTATGAGTTGGCATGTCGAATTATTTATAGTGATATATTATACGCGTATATAAATAAATTACTATCGTATACGAATACGTATAAGGCTATTGCGAAAAATAAATATTATAAATACATTTTTAAATAAAAATATAAAAAATATTTGCACATTAGGATGTACGTAGAAATATTTAAAAAAATTATAACTTAGAAAATGTATTGTCATTTTTCTTTGGAACATACAAATCACGAACAGTTCTATAATCATTAAGAACACACAAGAATCGCTAAAATCATTCGTTTATACATAAAATAATTAATAATATTAATTATCAGCTATATATTTATATATATATATATATATATATATACCTACCGAATATTATACAATATAGTATAATAAATAATATCTACTATTTTAAAAGTGCAATATATTTTTACATAAATAATAATAATTTATCGTTTAAAATGCTATTTGAATAATATAAAAAATTATATAAGCTTTAAATTATGTAGTGATTATTTTTATATATATATATATTTTATTTTTATCTGCAATCAGAATTGTTTCATGACAAATGTATTTATATTTACAAAATGTATTTTAAGATCTATTAGAAACTCGTAAAATTTCCTAAAGTTAGTCGATATAATATAGTATAAGGTACCAACATTAAATTAAATTTTCCTCCTGGCCACCACTAGTTAAGCATCTGCCTACCGATAAATGTTATTAAAATAAATTATATAGCTATTTAAAAAAAAGAAATTTTATAATATTATAAAAATGGCTGAATTAAGTATTATTTATACCAACTATTAGGGATAACTATAATATTAGTCAGATTTACTAAAAAATTCTTGTGTTTTTTACTATAAATGTATGTATACTTTAACTTTTCTTTTTACAGTAACACAAACCAATATTTCTAGTAATTATTACTATAATTTAGAGTAAATTATGTTAAAAAAATCTTTAAAAAAAAATTTGTAAAGACAGAACAAATTCGAACCTGACCTAAGACAATCCGCACGTCGACAACTTAATTCTATAACAACCTATAACTACTACTCCGACTTGAAGACCAAACGAAGCGCCGATCCTATAAGTAACTACGGTAAACAAAACAGACTGCCGAAAATAATTACTATAAAATATAGTAAATATTACTATACAAAATAACTATAACTATTTTATAGTTTTACTAATTATTTATCGTCTTAGTAATTTCACCTATAAAATAGTAATTGTAACTATATTTTATTTAACTATATTTTTTTAGTATTTATTTTTTCCGCGCATAGAAGCATCCAACATTTTGTTTACACATCAATCACCCTTTCCTTTAAATTAAACATATTTTTATTACACTCAAGTAAATCGTTTGCATGAAACAAATAATGGACATCTTTATTTTAAATATTTATGTTGTTCTTTGATTTAATAATTACGGTATCTTTTATGATACTGTCATTAAAGTCATTTCAGCGTTAATTCTAGGTAAAACGTTATGTTTAACAATAATGATTTAATTTCATTGAAACGTGGAACGTTTTTTTTTCTGAATGTTCTAACGGATAATTTTTTAGTACAGTAGCTTCTCCGCACATGTTTTAATACCATATTATATTCATTTAATAAACTTTGGCAAGATAATTGATAATATTACAAGGTTATTATATTGATCGTATTTTTCGGTCACGTTTATATAATTTTTATTTGTTTTTTTTTTCAGCTGTTATTGAACCGTATTCTGTATTTTAAGACGTACATAAAATAATATTTTCTATTATTGTTTTATAGAATTTTCATTTTTAACCGGCATAATAAAATCATTTGTCCGTATGTACAATGAGACATATAGGACCTGCAACTTATCGTTTTTTTAGGGGGTTTTAAAATCGAGGAACTACTGCATGGATTTTGGGGGGGGGAAATGAAATATAAATGATATTAATTAACTATTTATCTATATTTAGTCGGTCTTGATTTTTCGGTAAAGTTGTTAAACGATACAACGTTAGCTAAATAACGTATTGAACGAGTAACCGACAATTTAATCCATCGAAATTATAGTTTCAAATAATCCATTGGCATAAAGTGATTATTAAAATTTAACGTTGTCCTTGTTTAAAATTCACAGATATCTTTGATCCGTGAAGGTAAATAGGTTGCCGACCCCTGATTTAGTCGATTTTATTATATAATTATGACCGAAATTTAACATTTATCCACTATATAGGTAAAATATATAGGAGGTTCTATACAATTATCATACTAGGTACTTGTACCTATATATTATATATATATATATATATATATGCATGTACAAATATTTTCAAATAACGAAGTTGTTTCGACATTTCGGCCATAATATAAAGGATCACGTCGTATTCGATTTTAGGATATTGAATAAAATATATAATGATCATAGGTCGGAATGTAAAGTTAGGTTAGGTTTATATATATGGATTGACATTAAAAATATATGTTTATCTTTAAAAATAGTTTTTTTGCCTATGATATATAGAGTATACCAGTTAATATAAATATAGGGAATACAGTTAAATATTAAAAGAAAAATAATTTCTGCAACACAACAGTTGATTATTATTAACTAAAACAAAATGTCCACGAGGAAGGAATGGCTCATTTACATCAAAGTCGTCCGATTTTTAATATTATTATTTTCGTGAAAAATAACGTGATATGGGTTAAAACCGAAACTATAGGTATGTATAATATACCTATATATTATATACTTAACTGTAATAGATATATAATTGGAATACTATTATAAATAGGATAGACAAAACTAGAACCGAATATTTTATTAACATTTTTTTTCTGGAAATTATATTAATATTAAATTTTATTTGAAAAAAAAAAAGAAGTAATTTTGGAAAACTATTTTCATGGTAGGGTGACGACACAAGTGAATAAACAAATTTTACGTTTTTAATTATTATAAGAATTGGGGATAGATAATAGTAGTTTTCGTTCAAATTTGATTAAAAAAAAAAAAAAAAAAAATTATTATTCTGGTTACACTGTTATACACACATATATATAATAAGTTGAATTTATTGACAGTAATTTTGTTTATCAGACATGTGTACTAATAGGCAATAATGACGAAAAAAGTTTAATTTTTGAAAAATTTCAACTGTCAGAATAAGGTTTTTTTAATGCGATTGTTGAATTTTAGAGATATATGTTCCTGAAATTAATGATTAATTATAGGTAGGTAGGTAGTTAGGTAATATACAAAAGTATAGGTACCCTAAAATAGTTTTCTTATTTTATTAATTATTTTAAGTATAAAATTATATTGTTTTGTTATAGGTACCTATAGTACATACCTAACTAGGAACCAATAATTATACTTTTAAGAAAATGTTGAAAATTATGTTATTTTATTATGAGTTTAAAAGTTTGTTTTTATTATTTTTTTTTGAAGTTTGAAAGTATATACTTATTAAAAAGAGTTAAGACATAATTATTTTTCTTTTATTAAAATTCATATTTCAAGTTTGAAAAGTAGTATTTTATACAATTAGGGTTTAAGTTTAATTTAATAAAAATAAAAATCGATAATTATGTTCATTTATTGGAAATACATGTTCAATTAATGGAAATAACGTTCATCCATTGCGAAATTGACAACGAGTATTTAAACAAATAACATTATATATTTTAATTTTCAAATATTTAAAAATTTAATAGCATTAAACAATAATTTTAAAGAAAAATAATATTATTATTGGGTTATAAACTGTTGTTACCATATTTGAAAATTATACTGTTGTACTCAGATTGAAAAACAATATCAAATTTTTTTTAAGGATACATCAGAATAGGACTAATGCCAGATGAAGGAGAACATCCATGGGTGTCAATAGAGTTTTATTCAAATCTATCTATTTAATTTATTAAACACCAATATTTTTATGTTGTCTGCCAGTTTTAGCAAAAACCTAATAAAATTTTGCAGCCCTTATTGCTCTATTCCCAGAAAAATTTCCCGCTAAAAATGTAGTACAGAGCTTATGGCTCTCTTTTGACAGAAATTTTTATTTTAAATAAATTTCTTAAAGTTAAAACTTTTATTTTCTATATATTTCTTAAACTAGTGCAATCACAAAATGTGTTTGTAATATTTTAATTACTTTGCAGAATAAAGTAAAAAATATTGATCTAACAATATTTGAATGTAGGATTTAACCAGTTGTAGCCAAAATAGGCTGCAGGGTAGTAATATACTGTGCAGTCAGATGATAATTTTAGTTTAAAACCGAAAAGGTGGTACTTATACTGCGGTGATGCGTTTTTGGTCTCACAATTGTGTTGAACATTTGTTAAATCGTTAAGTGGGCTACATACGACATAATTTGGTCGGCCCGACTAATGCTCTGACTATATTATAAACATGTATTGCCTACATATGACGCGAAGTGTCACACGATCATGCGACGATCGGATGGCCCGGCCAGCTGACATCACCCGACCGACCCGTCATGTAAATTAGTCGGATGTCACGACCTCATATTATACCTCCGACCTGATGATGGTCGGGCCGACCAAATCATATCGGTCCGTAGTCCGGTTTAGACAATAATGTTCTCTTAAAATTGCCCATACAGGGGTCGAGTGGTCGAAACACGTGTTTCGGCGCAAGAGGTCTTCCAGGTACGTTTCAGGTAACAAATGAGGTAGCCAACGAGATTTGGTTGCGTCTGGTGCAAGCTAGCCTGTAAAGGCGCAAGCCCCGAGCATGTTAGTTTGCGAAATAAGATAATGCGAAACTGTTAATTTTTTTTATATTAAAATCGTCAATACGGAACGTCTTTAGTGTAACATACAGATACCGGGGAGTATATACATTATACATGTATGATTAACGCGGTAAAAATACACATTTAATGTATATTGTGCACATAAAAATAGTCAAACGCGATAGCAGTAATAATGATAATATGATATTATATTTATAATCAGAGTGTTCCGACATATTGCAGTGTCGTATATTATACATGTACTGCAAGACGCGTGTAGCTCGGGCAGCTATGCAGTGTTATGTGACGTACATTATCCGATATAATATCTGGCGATGGCCACTAGGAAAAGCACAAATCACGCGGGGAAAACAGACACGACTACCTATGTATACATGTGCAAAACAGGTGTCACGAGGAAACTATACTGGCTCGTCTCCAAAGCCGCCATTTAAATGTATATTTTTTTCGCGGCACGCACGCCGCCGGTGGCTTTCACAATTATATTACACGTATAATAATAATAATAATTATGGCGAATGCATTATTTTTATTTTTATTCCATATGACATTATGTATATTATTATCATTATATCATTTTAAGGACAAAGCGTGGAAATACGCACATACATACTAAATTCGCGGAGAGTTTAGAAGTGCGCAGAAACTAATTTTCGTTTTACCTCACAGCAACATCATCTATCGGCTACCCGCCACCCAAAATATCACGTGCTGGCTGCACTGATCGGTTGGTTATACACTGTGATGTTATTTTGTAGTAATTACGGCGTGTTCGATCATCGGCCATCGGCGTGATAATAAAAACGGTCATACCGTTTTCGACTGTGTAGGCCATAATGATAATTGATAAGCTATAATGTGTGTTATTTAATGCGCTCTGTATACTATGTCAAACTATGGATAGCCGCCCAAAGATAACGGAACGACTCGAATTTTCGTCAGTCGTATATAACACTCCTATTCTCTCCGCGAATTTAGTATATATATACTTGTTTTTTCGCTCGAGACTCTAACCAATGACCGAAAACAGATTTACGGTATGATTGCACACGCGCGATACACGGTCATAGCGTTCATATCCGATTTAAATACGAAAACAATAATAAAATGATAATCGTTGGTCCGGAGAAGACGATGGCGGCGAATTTGATTGATAATACACGCGGGGAAAACGATACGTCCGAACCTTTGTCCGCCGTGCGCGCGTACGCTGCAATATCCATTTATAACGTCCAGCGCAACGTACTGTAGTTAATATATTATAATTACACCGTCCTATGATATAATATATAGGTGTATGCAATGTACGCGCGGTATCATCGTCGAGAGGCGGTATGTTGTTTTTTTCGTTTTTGGTTTTTGTCCCGCTTTCGACGATGATCGACGACCATATTTACGTCAATATGACCGCGTACAAATAATTTGGTAAGCGTTACCCGAGGCGTGTGCACGTACGAGTGTACAGAGTGATGATGAGAACGATCCGCAGTGATTTCATTACGAACCGTCTGGGCCGGGGCCATACCACAGAGTGATATACAGGGACTGTCCTATACCTCAACCGTGTTCAAAAGCGTCTCGGCTTATCACAGTCTCGGCGACAAAATATTATATTGTGTGGAAATGATAATATGTATTGCCTGCTTGTTTAGTTTAGCGCGAAATATTCACTACCATGGTAATATTTAAAAACATCCCGCCACTTTTCAATTGAATTGTTTATCATAGTTTTGTGTTATATTCTAGTGTATTAATACTAATGATATATTTTATCAATAGAGTAATAAACGTTATCAATATACTTATTATCTATCGTAAAATAATTAACCAGTGTACACCACAATACATTCAGCAACATTAAACATTTTAATTGTGGTCACACTGTTTTTAGGGACACTGTATATTACAACTATTTTATAGAACATTCTCTCTGTATTACTCTATGGGCCATACACGGCGTTTTTCCGTCGTTTTATTTTTACGATATTTTAAAATATTGTATGTCAACACAATATGCCATAATTATTGTATAAAATGTATAGTTACACAATACGTACATACAGAAACTGTAATTATTCTATTATTTCATTATGGTTCAATAATTTCTCATTTCCACGTGGTAAAAACAATGATAATAAATGTATATGCATATAATTCATTATTATTATGTATAAATATTATCTATGGGTAAAAACATAATTTAGGTGTTCCGTGACAGTGTACTATAGCTATAGTGACCAGATATAATAATCCAAAAAGAAGTACGTTTTAAAATGTATTGTTACTTTGTTACAAAAAAAAAACTGGAGTGGATTGGTCAATGTGCAAATTATTTTACAAGATTTCTCATAGCTCATAGGCCATTTCCATCAACGCAATTTCTTTTTTTTTACCTAATTACTCTATTGTTTATATTTATTTTCCCTAGAAAAAAACTGAATATTTTAAATAATTTCATTACAAGGTCAACTTATTAGGGGTGTATTTTTCAAGTGTGTATTTAAGATTGTCGATTGGAGATGGGCCCCCTCACCCATCACTCGTAAAATAAGCAATTAACTGTAAAAAAAATTTTGATTCTGCATTAAAAAGATAATATAATGTATATTATAAAGGCACATATAAAAACATCTGTTTCGCACCCTTCCTCCTATATAGATACAGGTCGAATTGGTGTGTTTATGATGAAAATATTTTGAAACATCGAATACACTGAAAATAAATAAATTTTTAAAGGTGAATATACGAACAGTACACAGTAATACAGAAGGTATGTACATAATAATAATATACTATAATATTATTATATCGTAGTTCATGCCAAAGTAGCAAAATATTATCTTATTGTACTAATAGGCATTAGGTCGAACCATAAAATATAAATAATTAAATCATGCTAAATAATAAAATATATGTATTGACTGGTGATATTCTTAAAAAAAAGGAGTACAATTTCATGTACTTGACAATATTGTTAAGGACACTAGGACAATGCAATAAAAAAGAGTACTGTCCTGCGAAAATAAGGACGTCTGGTCACCATAACTATATAGCATATATTTTCTGTTTTCTCTATACCTACTTTTTTTAATGTAATTATACGAAATTGGAAAAACCGGGATAGTAGGAATATTATTAGATGGGTTGGTACCTATCTATAAACAACGTTTACATAATTATTTACGACGTACTCAAATACAATTTATAAGCCCAGAGAATACCCGTCGTTGAAATGTTAATATATTTGTATAATATAATAAATAGTGAGTACATACTACATAAAATACAATAATTAAGTATTAATAATTTTATTACATAGGTACACTACATGTGTAGGTATATATAATAATATAGTATGAAATAATTGAATTTACATTAAATTAAAAATCATTTAACCAATACCTATGCAAAATTATTGTATTATCGTGTATAGATAATTAGCGGATATTCGTTGCCCATATAACGGCATTTCATACAACTAAATAGAAAATGCGATAGGATTTGCAATTTTATTACTTTGACGACAATTCGCAGTCCGGCCGCATTTTTCCGCAGCCTCCAAATCGCGACGGATTGTTATCGCCGTGCACGTATAGCCGCTCTAATCCAAGTGAATGTAATTTCAAAAACGAAATTCGCGACGGAAAAACGCCGTGTATAATACCAGCCTAAACGTATTTTTATTTTATTTTTCCCATTCGCTATTCTTCGAATTGTACGGGAATCTCGAAGAAACCCTACAGGTTAAGCGTGTATAAGTATAGATACCACATCTCCTATTGCCTATCTGGCCTATTGAATCGTACATTTCAACGACGCGTGTTCTGTGGGCTTATGCAATTGTACTTAGATTTTTATAGGTTGTGAATAATTTTGTTAACGTTGTTTATAGGTACCAATACCACGTACCTAATAACATACCAACTACCCCGGTCTTATCCAATTTCATATAAACACATTAAAAAAAGTAAAGGTATAGAAAAAAAAAACAGAAAATATGTGTTTGGTTTTATCCATAGATAATATTTATACACAATAATAATAAATTATATACACATCATATATTTATTATCTACGTTTTTACCACACGGAAATTGGATATGATAATATTATCATAATGAAATAATACAATAATGACAGTGTTGTACGAGGGTTTTGCCGTTTCCAGCCCCGCAGTCACCTTCTATTAGCGTCGAGCGGTACTCAAGAGGGCATGCGGGCATCTGACCCGCCGCGAAGGCAGATCAGCGTCGACAGGGCCGACCGCGAACACTGATACCATCAATACCATCATCGGTATACCGGAGGTACCGTACTGAACAGAAACGGCGTGTACTGGGCAGAGATGCCGTTTCTACCTTCAGCGAAACCGCAGTATCTATAATAGTAAAGGCGCTATTCCACTGCTACCGTGTCGCGTATTGCGTGTTCGCGTACGACGTTATTCGTGGTTCTAGGAGTCTAGTGTGGTATAATATATTTGGTATAGTTAATTGTATTGTCATATGATATAATAATAATAATAATAGTATTTATCATTTTATTATCAAACTAATTAAATAAATGTTTAATTAAGAAAATAATAAGATATTATATACAATAAACTGATAAATTAAAAATTATTATCATAATATAATATAATATAGTATTATCACAGAATCTAGTATGGGCACGCAGTAAACGCCGTAACCACACGTCGATCGAGTTGAAATATTTCAACTTTACGGTAACCTGCGGTATAAATTGGTCGATAACATGAATTGACCAATCGGGGAACGTAATTTCATACGCTCGACTCAAAATACGCGAACACGACCGCAGTGGAATAGGGCCTTAACTATACTAAATTCGCGGAGAGTTTAAGAGTGCGCAGAAACCAATTTTCGTTTTACCTCACCGCAACATCATCTATCGGCTACTGGCTAACCAAAATATCACCAACTGGCTGCACTGATCGGTAGGTTATGGTATGTAATTTTGTCGTGCAGAGGGTATAGCCGCCCAACGATAACGGAGCTATCCGAATTTTTGTCAGTCGGCTGCGCGCGAAACACTCCTATTCTCTCCGCGAACAGAGTGTACTTCCGCTAATTCTGGCCAGGGGCAACCTCCGATAATGGTGTCCACCGGTGTATGGGTCGTGCCCATTTACCAAAAATGTAAAATCGGAACCCGAAGGCCATTCAACCGTTACGCAGATCCGCTTGGGGTAACCACTCTCGTCCTGCAGGACAGCTCCTTCGAGTCCTACACCAACGTCACCCAGTCGCCCGACCCGTAGGACCGTTCGACCGGGCGCCGCGAGAAGACATCCACCCTCCCCGGAGTAGCTTTTTACATCACCTTAGGATGTCGACGCCGCACGCAGCGTCTACCAGTTTCTGGTCTCTGCACCAGTGGCCCATTAGTATCCATAGTGTAGTACAGGCGGGCGACGGGTCCTTATGGTCTTCGCATGGCCCGGAACTGTCCAAACACTCAGTCATGTTAGCCGTCCGAAGACGTTGCCCATCTGGCACCACCTAAAATTATCTTTTACGAGGGAAATATATCACGAAAAGTTGTAATCAAATAGAAAATAACGAATAGACTGTTTTAGTCATAGTTGCCGGCAATACAGATGATAATAATATGTAATATTCATAACTACCTAAAAGACCAACGATTATTATAAATTGGGAAATTAATATTAGTTTACAGTAGTGGTATTAATATTTTGTTTGTTGATATATACTTGCACAATTAAAAGTAAATAGCTAAATTAGTGTACTTTTAAATGGTATCTACCATGATCGATATTAGTGAATGTCTTCTCATGATAGAATTTGTGTAAACACATTGATTCAACACTAGTAATCTAAATTTTCAAGAACATTTTTTTCATGTTGAAAATTTTAAAAGTACCCAAGTTTACTTTTATTATTAAATACTTATTATTATATACTTTATTATTATATACTTTTAGTTATTTCATAAAAATAGTACAGATATTTTAAACTTTAATTTTAATATTATGTGTTTTTAATAGTTTAAACAACTTTAAAATAACAATTGTTCCGTGTATGATCATTGATCACAATAATATAGTAAATTATAAAGAGTAAATGATCTAAACATTCATAGAACATTATGAACAGTATGACCAACTATTATAACTTCACATAAACAAATATTTTTTTAAAAAATATATAAAACTCAAAATTTTCAAATGTGTAATGACTATTGAAACTTTTTAGAAAATTTCAGTGAAAAAAACATTTTGAATTGAAAATTGTCAAGTTCACATCTCTATTCAACACCTAACTGTAAACCATTCAATATTTGTAATTTATTCCCTAATGAATTCCTAAAATTAACATGATCTATGAACAATAGGTGCTATATTTATCTTCATTGGTACGACTTTCGAAATGAACGATTAAAGTTTGGCACTTTACCGGATGTTTGTGTCGCGTTTATACGTGCAGATAGTATGGGAACTATATAGACGTTATTTAACTTTTTTTTTGGGTTAGAGCACTTATTTCGAAAGTCGTATATAAATATAATAGGTGTAATAATATATACATAATACGTCATAGATAATAACATAATCTAATATGAAGTTACAGAGTAAATAATAGAAACTTGTGTAGTGTGTAGTACTGTAGTTTATATATAGATTGATCGATAATTTTGAAAGTGGTACCAATTGATCTGTCCAAGTTCGTGAAATTAGCAAATTTTTTTGATTTAAGACTAAAGATGATATAACATACAATGAAGAAACTGAGCACAAAATTAGGTGGGAATGATTCTGGTCTTGCTCTCGTGGATTTGTGCCATTAAATTAAACTATATTAAAGTGCTTTTCCACATAATTTTAATAATTCCACATGACGTATACTCCGATAAAATTTCAACAACATACATATATAGGTAGATTCTTTATTATACATACACGAGGGAATGATCGAGCTACATTTTTAATTGTCACATTTTATATTTTAATATAAACCGTTTAAAATTTCTAAAATTTTAAACATTTTAAACACAAATAACTAATGAAATAAAAACTATTTTTAAAAAAGCGACTAGATTGTTCCCTCGTAAATGTTATGGGAAATTCGAATATTTTTTCAATATTTAAATTGAAGTAATTCGTTTTGTTTATATACTTTGTAGTTGAGTAATTATAAACATATATTTATTTTTCCTATTATTTCTAGGGTTTCACTTTTCCGAAGAATATATTTTGACCATAAAGCGCATCACATCATGTTTTGATACTATATATTTGTGGAGTTGACCTAAATAGTATTTATATTATTCTTAATATATAGCTGTAGTACTGGGTATAATAAACATACGGTTAGACGTTCTATAAGAAAAAAACCATGTTCTGCGCAACTTGAAAGTAGTTAACTTTTGACATCAAATAAAAAGACATATGCAGTCATAATAAATAACATAATGTTTCTATATAATTTATTGATTTTTTTACGTTTATACAATTATCATTACACAGACTTTTAACACTTGAAAGACGTAAAACATTGGTTTTTTTTTTTTTTTTTAAATTAGAATTATAATATTATTGTAAATTATGACGACTACTCGACTTATTCATTAAACACTCTTGAGTTTTGCAGTATTTATGTGATTAATAACGATTATTATGCGAAAAACATTAACGTTAAAAAAAACGACAAGATATATTACTGTACGGTGTACAGTATACATCAAAATATGTTAACAACCTACTTTATTGAGTAAACAGTTTGTACATTCTTAACCTTTGAATAATGGACTTTACTCTGGGTTGTAAAGTGTACTATATCTAATCAGATTTCCAAAATGTTTAGAACAAACTTTTCAAATTTTTATATAAACCGTTTTAAAGTTTAAACTAAGTATGTGCATCATATTTTTTTGGACTTAATCAATGAAAAAACATTGTTTTGTCATCATACTTAAAACAAATGTTTGAGTATAATTTTCGATGTTGTAATAATTTGTTTAGTAAATATATTTAAAAACGTCGGATATCGGTGTATATAAACACAGTCGATAATGGGCAGCCACCGATAGCCGAAATAGTTGTAACTTTTAAGTCGTGAATATCGCCGTGATTATTGTTTTTCATGATAATGATTTTCAATTTACCTATTTCCTGTGCGTAATAGCTTGTGCAGTAAAACTTGCAAACATTCATTTATGTTTACTATCTATTAGTAAAAATCTGGGTTTTTATTGAAAATTGAAAATTGTATTGTGCACGCGGAAAGGTTAAAATTTTCAATATTTTTCTAAGAAGTGTATAGATAAATCAGTATTTTCTAACTCTCTTGAAACCCCCATTTCAATCAAGAGCCACAGAGACCCACACGATAGAAATATGTCATTGTATGATGATTTCGCATATTCAATGGATCTAATTCAAATTCAATGGATTCAGATTCAATAAATTCAATCAAATTCAGATTCAATGGATCGCAATCTCAATATCAATATCAATAGCATCTAGATGATCATTAACCTTTATCAACGTTATATAATTATTTGATATATCTCAAATAGATATCCATAAACGTAGATACGCCATTGAATGACTATTTTGACATATCCAATGGATATCCATCTGGTCTCATTTCTAGATATTTCTAGATGAGACATTATATGGTTATTTTGTATATCCAATGGATAATTTGTACTGTGTGGATATATATGAGTTCAAAAATAGTTCTAATGGTCTAATTTATACAAGAAATTATATAACCAGAAGAAAATGTTCTTTCGATACTAAAAAACAACATTAAAATTGGTTTTCATGTTTTATATATTATATTTCATCCACACCGATTTCTATGATTTTCGGCGTTCTGAGCTGAGCTAATTTATTTGCGTTGTGTTTAAAATATTTACCAATATTATAAATTATTATTCTGTACAACATTTTATATTATCGTACAAATTAATGCGATGACGTTTTGAATTTGCCACGGTATCTATTACCGACACACTTTTCCAAGGTTATATGGTTTTTCTATTAACATAAATATATACATTTTTTTTTTTTTACGAAACTCCATTTTACGTTCTCAACCGTTGTTTTTATTAACGTTTAAGACGCCGTAGCCATTGTAAATAATACTTATAATCACCACGACAGGTCTATTAGCATAATATGAAACAGAACACATAATATACACACTAAATCTCTTTTACGCTCATTCAGCCCGCACAAATATCGGGCCCCAATATAATATGATTGTTACATAGTTCTGATTTCACATATTGACATCTGAATTTACATATAAATGTTCAAATATATATTTATATGAAATAAAAATATTTCCTTAAGTATAATGATAGAATATATTTTTGGGCCTTCCTTTTTTTTAAAAAAATAATCTCTGTTTTTCATTTCATAATATATTAATAAAATATATAAAAAAATAAAAATATTAGTATATAAATAATATCTATTACAACAGTAAACCAATAAGCTATTTTACATGTACCTATAATAGTCTGAACCGGTTTCGAATCTTTTTTAAGGGATAGGGTATAGGTTTGTTAATGAGGATACTTGCAAGGAATAACTGGTTTAAAATATACTGTACTATATCTCTTTAGAGAATTTTGAAAATGTTTGAAAGAATATTCGGAAAACGTTATTCAAGGAGTTACGATATAGAAACTTCATTGATCAATAATACTTGTTTTAGAAATAGAGTTTTCCAGTACCATACTGAGTATACTCTGGAACAATTTCTATTAGATCATTTAAGAAAACAGTGTCGTCTTATTTTTTTAGAAGAGAAATACTGTGCAATTTTCAATTTATTATTTATTCTTATTTATTTCATACATATACTTATTGAAGTCATTACTTATTAAGTAATCATTATTTGAGTGCGTAACTTATTTTAAACGTTTTATACTTAATATGTTTACTTATATTTAATGTATTTAATTTACATATATTATATTAGTTCATTATTCGACATAATATATTACATACAGTACACAATACGTATTATTTTTTTTTATTATTAATAATTATTTTATTCACGAGTATAGTTCACGCGAATCGCGTGTAAAACAAAACCATAATCTATGCCTAATATATACGAGTAGAAATGCGTGGGCCCAAGCATTGTTATTATAGTGGGTGTTTCACAATATTCGAATCGATTGCTATCGTTAAATCGATTATTTTTATATGGAATATATTTGACTTAATCCTCATACCTATGGTGTGACTAAACTCTATATGTATATGAAAAATGCACTCTTCTCTCGACAAGCTCGGTTTTTTTAACTCTGAGATTTTCTGTCTGGCATAACAATAGAAATATAAAAACTAAAAATAGTACCCCCTGGATGTTTGTCAATAGATACGATTTTAACTCTATATTATAAAACCTCAACAACTTAAATGTAAATTATTTTTTAAACCAAATTTTAGATATTATGATCAATATTACAAAATGCCAATAAATTGAGATATCTGTTAGAATATTACTTCGCGTATACATTATGTTCAAGTATATGGAGTTTTAAAAACCGATAATGTTACCTAGCATTTACAATTATAAATCGATAACTTGGAATGAAACGGTTCTATGTCAATGTAGCTTGGATTTGATCGGTGAAATTTTTTTTAGTAATCAATTGGATATATTATTTATTATATAATTTAAAACCTAGGATAGTTCACCCAAGTTGATTTAGGACTTTGATATTAATACCGAAAAATCTTTCTTGAATTGCAAGAATTTACAAGTCTATTTTTGGGATTTTCTATTTGCTCAATTGTAGAATCTATTTATCCTAAGCCAGGGAAACAATAATATTATACGTATCTATACTATTATCTGATACATTACCCTTGTTTGTAGACTAATTTCAATTTAATTTCCAATAGATTGATAGTGTTACATGAATATTTTAGATAATTTTCACCAGAAAAAAAAAAATATCATAGGTATAAATTATTATAATACCAATTGTTCTGGGTTTTAGCTCCAGATTGTTTTTTTTTTTTTTTTGAAAATCCCAAATCAAAATATAAAATAGGTTTTTAAAATAATTCCTGAAGTTTACGGTTATTCAATACTTACTGTTAATACAATTTATAAGACATAAGCTATAAAAATGGTTGTAGTATAAAGCATATATTAAATCATACATAGATTGTTAAACAATTCATTATATAGACAGTGTCTGCCAGATATCGTACAAGTCATTCAACAAGATACAAACAGAACGTAACAATATACGCGTAAACACAACTAATACGTATATTAAATATATGTAATGATCAAAATACATTTTTTCTAAAGTGTTTACGTAAAACGATGTATAATATTATGTTGTTAATGAATGTAAAAAAAATACTTAAGAAGCAGATAGCACAATCGAACATTTTCAGATAATTTATTTGTCTATTTATATAGATACCTGTGCAATCGTCTCTGTCACTAAATTTTATAACGACGACGGACGACAATCGTAAACTTTCTTAATTCCTATATTTACTTAATATTTTTATTTTTATTTTGTATTTACTTACAGGCACGAATTTCATTTGATATTCAAGTATTCAGATAGTCACGTATGAGTGCAATACGTATTATCCATTGCTATTGCATGCTGCCATAGATTATGCATGTATTACAATGATAGTAATGATAATCATAACATATTAATCATCCATTAACGTAATAATAATCCCAATATATACACGTGCGTACATCAGGAGAAATTTTAAGGGGGAGGGAGGGCCACAACTCTCTACGAAAATTTCAAGATAATTACATTTTAAAAAACAAGTATAGAATGTAGATATTACAGAGGAACGCAGTCTTGATATTTTTTTAATTATTTTTAATAAAGAATTCGACTTATCCGAGTATACTTGCACTATTGTCTATATTATTTATGTAACACTTCAGTCGTGAAATAAAATTTATTTGTTCATGAAATGGTTAATTTGTTTGTATAATAGTTCCTTGCGTATGGTTGATTGTCCAGTCTGGGAAATGAGCCAAATTATCATGAATTGAGCAAAAATATATGCCAATTTCATGAACTAGTCCACTGTAAATGATTTTGATGGAAACATTTAAGAGGATGCTGTAGCTATACCATCTATTATTCGGACGTTATACTTGTTTTGTGGGAGACAAACTTATTCAAGTTGTATTTATGGTAGATTTTCGATATTTTTACTACGTAATCTAAAGTAGTAGCCTTATGATTTTTTGTTTTGATAGCATAAATACGATAAAAATTATTCGTTTGTAAATAATTATTTTTTTTTTTATATATATCTAGGTATATAAAAAGATTGTTGATCAATGTTGTCTAAGAAATTTAAACACTACGATATAAATTAATTTATCCTTTATGTGATATAAAAAACATTTGTAAAATATTGTAAACTGAATATAAATATCCCAATTTATATAATAATATATGGTAGGTATACTGAAGTTTGCCTAATTCGTGAAATTCAAGTACCTATACTTAACGTGCTCATTTCATGAACTGGCAATTTCACATCTAGGATGTAACAGAAACCTATACATAAAATGGTTGAAATGGTATCAACACGATACATTTTTTTTATTTTAATAATGCCAGAAATCTTACTATTTTATAGATTCTGAGTATTGATTTTACAATGATGTGTTTTTTTTTGTCCGTACCCGTTATTGTGAGAAGGAGTATTCCAATCATTACATACAGCACCATTTTCAATGAAAATTGCATCTAGTTGGTACTTTAAAGAGATAATTTTCGATTTTTTAAAAAAATTTTGATAAACACGTATGTAAAAACAATCAAAAAATTAAGGGAAACGATAAATGCACGATTGAAAATTGAATATGAATTTTTAGTTGTAATTTCGTAAAAATGGTCCTATATAGTCTTGAAACTTTCATATCAAATGTATTTAAATTCAATTATATTAAAAAAAAAAAGTTTTGACATTTTTCCTCAAATTTTAGCTATTTATAGTAATTTTTAATATTGAAGATTTTTCGAATGTTAAAAGTACGTCATTCTAGCCATATTTGAAAAATTGGTACATATATGGGTACATTTTTTTAATGCCCATTTAAATATTTCGACAACACGTATTATTTCAATATAAAATGTATTGGAATATCAGGGAAAAAATATGTTTATGTACTTAAGACTTTCACTAAAAACGTGTATAAATACAAAATCAACGATAAATTTTATTTTTCATAATTTTTGCCTTTTTTTTATTGTAATATTTAAAATTTTGACATTTTTTCGTCACAATAGATTATTTCATTTTAGTTGTTACCAACAGAATACTCATGTTATATACACCAAAGTTTCGCTCAGCATTGTTTTATCGAATTAAATATATCCACCACCAGTAGTAGATATTCTGCCCAATGAGCGAAGTACTTCCACCCCCTACTGACTGGTTTTTCAAAATTATTTGTACATATCTTATAAAATGGTTATTATTGAATAGTAATCAAGATGAATTTAGGGGCTTAACACATCCCTTTACTTAGGAAAAAATTAAGTCCTAGTAAGTAATTAGTCTGCAAATTAAGATCATATGGTCAGTTGATATACTAAATCGGCAAAAGAATGATATTGTCTTTTGATTTGCTAATTAACTTTTTCGGGACATTTAATCGGAAAATTCATAATAATTAGTTGATGATACTTTTTTTTTATATTAAAAATATACTAGGTACAATAATGTGCCCCGAAAAAAAAGTTAATAAGCCAAAAAAGTTTGTTAAAATTAACTCTAATATCCCTTCTCCCATAAATATATATATATATCTTGGCGTCCTTATACCAGATTTCCAGTTACCAAAATTTAATAGAATAATAGTATTGGTGGAGAGTAAGGTTACAGCATATATATATATATATATATATAGACCACACATAGAGGTATTCTAGGCTATATTAGGAGATTCTTAAAACTGGTTACGTATATATTAATATACGTCATAAGTCCGGTTTACTAACTTATCGACCCTTAGAATTGAGAGGGACTTTGTAACAATTTACAAGTATATATATGGTCCGTATAGAAAGATAATTTAAAAAAAAAAACTGTTTCGAATCAAAAATAAATTATGATTACGCATTATCATTGTATTTTATTCAATTAAGTGTGTAATGCATTAACGATTTAAAAACTAATTGGACATTGTGTATTTCGGTAGGTGAGAGGATGAAACGTTTTACATTTCTATTCAACGCTTGCATAAAATGCATCACAGTATAACCTCTACCCAAACGTTAAGGTCTTTGGTGACAAATAAAATATTGCATTCTCAAGTATATCTACCAGATTTCCGATCCAAAATATTGCAATTTTGATGATGGTCGAAATATATTATACGTTATGTACTCAAAGTGAAATAGCCGGCCAACGCGAAAATTCACGAAAGTCCTACGCACATTTTTTTTCGAATAGCTAAATGTACGCAGTTGACGTATAAACGACGTGTAAAAAACACGGTTTCGTATACACTTCCGGAGGCGTAATACGATTTAATTTGCTCGCAATACTCACAAACGTGTATCGGCAAATTAATTATAATAAATTATATACTATATACTATATACTCGTATTCGTATATTTAATCTAAACAGATAATCTATATATACATATATGTATATGTCGGTTAATAGCTGTTTTATTAATTATCCGTGAAAATATGACTGATTTAGTGACATCGTATATATACGTATCTATATATTCTTCATAATAAAAAATAAACGAATTTTTTTACAAAACGAGTTTGATCTATTTCTGACTATACCTACTGCTGCAGGTATAACTGTAGTGTGAATTTCGTCTTTACAAAATCATTTGAAATACAATTCCTTCCACGCAGCCCGTTGGTATGTTAATTAAATCGAATAAAGATTTGACGACCATCAGAAGTCGTCTCATAGTCTGAAACATGCTTTAGAATAATAGTACTAATAATAATAACAGATAGTAAATATCTCGACGACGGTGAATAATATTATTATGACGACGGTATTGTAATTTACGTCTTGTAAGAAAATATAACGATAATACGTGTCGACGTTGAACCAGAAAGGGGGTGCTTTGTGTTTTCAAAATAATAATAATAATAGTAATAATAATAATAATAGGTAATAATAATAATAATAACATATTATTATATATTTTTTTTATTTTTAATCCAATTTTTTTTTTGGTCGATGATTTTTCCCGGGGGAAACTATTATAATATAATATTATATTATAATATATACATATTTCCTCGAGTCTGCGAACGGTTGAATCGATTAAACAACAACACAATCGCAGGATATTGTATAATCCGTCGGCCCGCGGGGGAGTAATCGGTTTAATGGGTTTACTACGAATACATCAATATTATAATATTGACCAGCCAGTGTTGGAAATCTGACTACAAAAAAGAACAATAACTGCTATTTATTACTCTTGTGTAATTCCATATTTGGATTTTTGGATTTTATTGAGCATATTGTAATCATATTTTCTATCCACTATCACTCGGGATTGAAATTTAAAATGTGAATATGGCGTGATTTACGACATTTATGATTGTGTTTTTACAGTTCTATCAACATTATATTATAATGTTATATCTACTATATCATATCAACGCGTTTCCAAATTTCTGAAACCTCAAGAATCAGATAAAAAGTTCATCGACAATACTAAAAGCATTTCATTTCGGTGATTTTAAAATTCATAATATTATTAAATGTATGTTATCAACAGTTTCATAATATTCAAATTTTTAATTTGGACTTCTATAGTCAAGAAAAGTAAAATTTTCTCATTAAAATAATTTGCTATTCAGGGATTTGGTCTTTAAAAATATCTTAACCACTAATGCCATGACCTAAAAGACAACGATATGAGCACATCAAATTATGAACTATAAAGAAGAAATTGAATTCATGATTAACGATTTAAGTCATTAAAATGCGAATGGTTAATTTTATTAATTATTTATTTAATAAATTTACTCAAGAAGTATTAAATCTAAAATTACAATACTATATAGGTACCGGCTTCCAGGACATCATTTTTTTATTCATTGAATACAAAACATAAACTAATTTTTATGCAAGATTAATTTTCAATGTATTTCTTTAGTGGAATTTTTAGGATACAGGCTATAACAGTTAAATCAATATTTTAACCGAATGGGTCCTAACCAAGTCTTGAGTAAAGTTACTCTCAGCCATTGGCGTAATTCAGAATATGTTATGGGGGGGAGGGGAACCAAATAATACTTCAAGGAAGACCCATGGAGGCTTTGCCCCCACACCACCCTTTACAAAACGTTGATAACTCATCACATATTAATATAATATTTATTTTTTTTATTTTACACAATAATTTACAATGATATTGGTAAATTTCTTGGATTTTTGGCCAGTACATCAATGACCTCATCAATTGAAAATTCGGTATTCCTATGAATAGCCAACATTGCCAGACCATTAAGTCGATTCTTTAAATAAAATAAATTAAGAATTAACTATTACTTATTATGTATTAAGAAAATTATTATTTTTAAGTATAACTATTAGTTAGTTACCTCTGACATAGGTACTGTTTCGAAGAAAAGTTTTTATTCTTTTAAGGCTAGAAAACATCCTTTCTGGTGAACTGGTAAACACTGGAAATGTACATAGAATCTTCAAAATAAATTTTATATTAGGATATATATCCCCATTGCACATATTTAGTGCTTCAATTCCGGTTTTTGAAATAGTAGTTTTTTCTAGTTTTGTCTTCCACAATTTCAATTCTTGTATAAGTAGTTGAATATAACTCGAGTAATTATTTAGATGACTTTTCATCTGTAGAAGATATTGTATTATAAAATAGACTTTGAAATCCTATAAAAATAACGTTTAACATTTAAAATTTAAGTTTAAACTTCAATAATAAGTAGTAGATAGATTCAAATTTTTTATATTATTACAAATTAAAATTAAAAATAATTTAATAATTTAATATTCCTTCAAAAATGTCAGAATGTGCTGAAAATCTTTCTTCGAGTTGATTTATAAAATAATCCAGGTATGCTATAAATACTGGCACTTTATAGTATTCTTCATAACTTAAAATGGAATCTGGATTTGTTCGATTTACTTGTTGTTTAGTTATTCTTTTGGTGCTTAAATCAAGGTCTATAATTACTGACATTTTATATCTAATTATTTTATACATAAATAAATTAATATGCATACTCTTGCTAGAAGATTTTTGCAATTTATTCTGACTTTTTTTAATACGTTAATAATATCTTCAGCAAGACATAGTGCTGCTTTCAAATCAATTTTTTTCTTTTTGGAGTAATATTTGCACAATGGTAATCGTAATCCAGAAGAAAAATCCAACTGGAAAAAATATAATATTAAATTCAGTTAAATAAATTGTTCTATTAATTAGGTACTTGTATGACTTGTAAGGAAATAAGAAATTCTGAATCAATAGCTCTTAATAGTAGCCCAGCGTCAGTTAATGTGGAATCACAGTCATTCCAATAATTATGATTTAAAAAAATCAATTATATTGATAATTTACTAATGAAGTTTTAAAATTGTGATCGTTTTGTTTTTTAGTTCGTAATAATACATAAATTCGTGTTTAAACTTAAAATCAAGACGAGAAACAATAAAATATAAATACATAAATATGGGGGGGGGAAGGGGATTTATCCTCTACATCTATCCTCCCCCCGTAATTACGCCCTTGCTCTCAGCGCATAAATAACGGATAAATAAGGAAGGAGAGCGGCCACAATAACACTGGAGATGAACGGCTCGTATCGGAAATCCGTCAAGGCAAATTTTTCAGATTACGTGCGTGTAACGGAAGATGTCCGTGTCATAGATATGGTCGTACATATAATATACAGCCGTTAGAATATTATGCATGGAAACAAAAATACAATGGAAATGTCGAAATAAACACTACAGGTATACGTGCAGAGTTATGACAATAATCATTTCCGACGTCAGTATATGCGGTATAAACCATAATGTATATGTATTATATACAGTATATATATATATATGGTACATAAGCATAAATATATAGATACGACCGTATATACTAGTATTATTAACGTTTTTTTTTTATATAGCCCTCTCGCGAGCGACAATTTACCACGACTTTTTCTTCTATATATTTTATTAATTTCAACAGTCGACTCGAATACATCGTATATAATACAGAATGTTACGAACTAATCAACTGTTAAAGACAATAATAATATGTATAATAACAGTATATTATTGTACAAATGCACATATTTTTTATAATGTATTTATTATTTACTTTTTTTATGGTACTTTTCAAGTACACTTTGTTAGAGTATATTCATCGAAAGTATAGAAAAACTATTATCGGCAAAAATTTTGAAAAATAATAAAAAATTATAAAATTTTCAACAAATTGTTTGATATATATATATATATGATTATATAATATTAAATTATCTAGAACAAGCACGTCAAACTCGTTGGCCGCGCTTGTGGCCCCTTATTCATATTTTTAAATGTCCAGTATACATCTGGATATTAATCTTGTTTCTGTGTTGAACGTGTTCTTGTCCGATAAGATTCCATCCGTAACGGGATAGTATATATGACAGAAAAAACATGTCGGATACTGCGAAGAAAAAATTAATAGTTATTTTTATTTTTGAATAATTGTCTTGGACATTATATTCTAATATATTATACAATTTAAAATATATTTTTTTTTTATCTCCTTCACCTTTTTTTCTAACTATTTTGGAGTCATCCATTCTAGTTTTCAATTTTCACTCGATCTTTTCACTTAAAACCGTTTTTGATCTCCCTGCTCTTCCTATATTTCCATATAGGTATACACTTTTATTTATCTATTTATTCACTCATCGCTCCTTAAATTTGTCCGAGCAATCTCAATCTATTCTCTCACTTATGAAAGATGAATAAGAATAATTAATAAGTACAATTGTAAAATATACCCATATATAAGTGAAAAAAAAATTCTCATTTTTTTGCTGTCCATAGACTTTTTTTTCAGTGTTTAGTCCAGTTATATACTCGTATATATACAGGATGTAACAGCACTATTTAACAAATGTAATGACTTTTTTTTCTATTGAATATTTTTAAGTTTTTTTTTTATTGTTATTATTATTACAGCCTGACGCTATAACTTAAGTATTTTTAATTAAATTTTAATGTTTAGAAAATTGAAACAAAAAATTTAAAATTTGATTTAAAATTTAAAAAAAAATCAAAATAGCCATTTTGTAGTTCTAATTTTTAAAAAAAATTTTTTGTCAAAAGTTTTTACTAACGTTGAGTCAATTATTTTTAAACAATTTTTAAAGTTTGTAAAAATTGGATTATTTTTCTAATATTTCATTTTATTTTTTTCCAAGAAATAATTTTTATCCCAATGTATCAAACTATGTAAAAATACTAGTTGGTGATAGTTAAATATTACCTACACTCTGATAAGACACAGCTCGTATATTATTTCAGTGAATCGAAAGTCAAAACTACAATAATTATTATAATAATAAATAATATTAATTGTGGATGACTAATGATTGTATCAATATTATCATATAGGTATAAAACGTTTTTGTTAACACACGGCATCGCTACCAATGCATAATAAATACATTATATTAAATAACATGGGTAGGTATTATTAATAAAATCAAAAATATTTTATTCAATCACAGTAATTTATTCACAGTTTATTAAATACCATCGATCATTTCAAAGTAGACAACAATATTTAAAAAGTAACCTACACAAAATATTTCACTTTTAGAACTGTAGTATAAAATGTAAATAACGTGAAATAAATTGATAATTTAATTTTTCATTGTCAATATTAATTAAATCACTTTAAGCTCGCTGAAAATTGTTATTTTTATATCATTTTGAATTATTATTTATATAATAATTTTTGACGACAATTACAAAACATTACTACCTATAGTAATATAATATTTGCAGTTAAATTTTAACTATAAGTTGTTATAATGAATCAGACCGCATTTCATGGAAAAAAAATATTTATTGATATTAAATGCATCCCGTAATTATTATTGATGGATAAGCGGCAAAAATATTCACATTTTCACAAATTTTAAAAATTGTTTAAAAATAATTGACTCAACGTTTGTAAAAGATTTTTACATTAAATTATTTTTAAAAATTAAATCTACAAAATAGCTATCTTGATTTTTTTTTAATTTAAATAAAATTTTACATTTATTATTTTGAATTCCTAAACATTAAGATTTAATTAAAAAATATTCAAGTTATAGCGCCAGGCTGTTATAATAATTAAAAAAAAGAAACTTAAAAATATTCAATAGAAAAAAAGTTATTGCATTGGCTAAATAGTCCAGTTACACCCTTTATATGATATATGTGATCAATAATACAATATTACTAATTTATAAATCTATAATATTTACAATATATAAGTTAAGTTAGAAATTATCATAGAATCTAACTAATATAAAATGTAATTGTATATCATAAGTCATGTAGGTATTACAGACTTTTTTAAATTTAAATTTAAAAAATATTCTTGTATTTATATTCAATATTTAAATAATTAAAATTTTCAGTAATTGTATATTTGTAAAATTAATTGTTTTAGAAATATTTATAAATTATTTTAGATTTAGATACCTATATTTTTTTATGGAATTACGAATATTTTATACGACGCATTACAAAATTTCCTACAGATTGTATAATATTCTCCTATTATTATTCGTCTCACATTGCATCAATGCCGGTGTATTACTGATGCCATCATAAAATATTACACATAATTCCGTGATTTTAGTGTAATCATTATCAAAAAATAGTATTCTTATTGAATGTATGTTTCAAGTTTGAAATATTAAGTAAAAATAAATATAATAATATCCAGAGCTCGAAAGCGTTTTCATAAATTTATAAAAATATTGATAAACGTATCGAAAAACAATTGAAATAGATAACGAAAAAAGTAACAAAAACGATAAGCGAAAAATTTAATAAAACACAACAATAAACGGAAATAATTTGATAACATTTAAATTGTTATAACATTAAACACTAAATAAATTTTAATGTTTAAATTGTCATAACGTAAAACACTAAAAATTCAGTAACGTTTATATAAACAAGATATGAACGTCAGATAACATCTGATAACGATAATTCATAACACTACGTCAACAACTAATTTTAGAAAAAAAAAATCGAAATCGATTCTAAAACAATAATAGAAATCCATATATCAATCGATCCTTGTAAAAACAACCGGTGAAAATAATCATAATGTAAAATAGTTTTTAGTCTTCGAAATTTACGTTAAGTTTTTTTGATTACGTCAAACATTTTAATTTAATATAAAAATCGATTATAATCGGTAATCAAGATATTTCAAATTATTGTGTTACCTACATTATGGTTATAAAAACTACGAAAGTACTGGAAATCTCGAAGTAAAAAATTCGAAATGGATTCTATTGATATTGAGTTCGAATCAAAAAGAGCTAGTATAACTATTGAATTAAAAAAAAAAATTTTGATTTTGACACGTTCCTAATGCATAAAGATATAAGATAAATTATAATATAATATTAACCTGAACCGAAATATTTACTTGACAGTCATATAAACTGTATATATTATATGTTATCTGACCACAATATTTACAATATATTTATAAGGCATGCAGATCTACAAAATGCAAAATATTTTCATTTATAATTATATAAATACCTACAGTATATATTAAATATTGTACATATCTTCATATAGAAGCTGATAGGCAAAGCAAACGACGACGAAATGTTTGGTATGAATATACACGATAATAATAATTATTAGAGGAACGGGTAAACGACTTTTAGTAACCCCTCGGGCTGCTCGTTCGTACATGTCTATATACTAGAACTAGGTGATTATTTTAACAGAAAATATTGATCTTCTTGATAAAATTAACCTACGCGTTAATCAATATTTATACACAGATAATATATAAATAGACATTTTAATAAACTATTAATCATTATATTATATAGTACCTATGCTATAAAATTTTCTAAAAACGAAAATCTATTCTTATAAAATATAAATTTTAAACTTTAAATTCTAATAAATAATAAACTATCGGTTCGTTATTTTGTTAGCTTAGTATTATATTAGATTCACGCTTACCGAAATTCTGTATGTATATATATTATATAGGTTGCTATTCGAAAATATCGAAAACTAAATATAACCGCATGGATATTTGTTTACCGATTTTTATTTTTATTTTTTAAACACATTTTCGTGCAATAATATTTTAATTTACTTAAAAGTTAAAATTTAAAAATATAACTATTCATAAAAATCAAAAGTGACTTAGAATGTGAGCGTTGCAAAAGAATCACCTAGTATATATTGTAATGTATAGGTACATATTATGTCTATATAAGTGAAAATGGACGGTTCGTTTACCTCGAAACTTTGTTATTCTGCGTGTGTGTCTTTTGTGTACGACCGCCTGTATATATATACCTGTATAGTACCACAAAACGGATATATATTTTTTTATATAAATTATATAATAATTTTATATAATTTATATATGTTTCTTTTTTTAGAAATAATAAATAAATTTGAAACGTTTTCGTATGGCGTTTTTTTTTTCAAAAAAAAAAAAGTGTCAAATACTATAATATATAGGTACACGTGCGTATATAGTCGGTGCGCGACTCGAATAAAATTGTTAGATATAAAAAAAAAAAAACAAATGAGATTTCCGATGGATAAAGAGGTATAGTGGCATCAGCAGCAACTCTATAAAAATGGCGTGCGTCTACATTGTTTACGACTTAACTCGCCTCGTAATTTGTAAATTTTTCTTTTTTTTTTACACTCGAATATTACTTATTATACGAATGTTTAGGCATATCACAGAAGTATCTGTCCTCAAACATTCTGAACAAGCATGTACGCAAATGACCGTCGGATCGTCAAAAAACAACGTCCAAGTCACTATTTGAGCAAATTGATAATTCCGGCCAAAAATGTTCGATAATTTTTAGTCATTTTCCAGAGCGTGTATCGCATAGATGGTCCGTAAACGAAATTTTTTCAATTTTCGTATCGATACGAAACGAATGGATGGTATGGTTCCCATTATTGTTTTTAATCGAACCAAAAGTGTTTTCACCTAACCCATATAGCATTCAGACAGTGGCAATGGGGTCATTTCCAGTTTTGTTAGATGGGAACATAAATATTGTACAAATCCCCCTTACAATTAATTATTGTTTATTCCTGTTACTGTTATTAACTTCAACAGTTATCTTTTTAACTTTTTAAATAAATAAAAAAAAAAAACAATTTAAATACCTAATAATATTAGGTACACCATTTATGCATATCTGAGGCAAAATACAATAAAATAAGATATAATATAATCAATATAAATAATGTTATAAAAATGATAAAATATATTTATATTTATTATAAGTTAGTTGTTAAGTATATGTATAAATAATGTATGTCTTCGATTTTTCATCTTCGTGAGGATGTCAACAGCCTCATTTAAACTAATTTTAGCAGTAATGTCACATTAAACAACAATTACAAAAAAAATTATACTCAGCGGCCTATTTTCTATCGTTAGTTATCGTATATATATATATATATATATGTTATAGTTAGTTATGCATTTTTATTAAATTAAATTAAGAAAAGAAGGGTTATTTAAAATCAGCAAAAACAATAAAAATCATTAAGTATAGTGTTATAATTTGAAAAGCATTTTAAAATTGAAATACAGTTTGTAAGATGACAATTTAATCATCTCAAATTTTATTAAATTAGCTGAATTAGCTATAAGCTCTACTAGTCTTAGAAATGTTTGTTAAATTGATGATTTTCGAGGAGTCTTTATTGGTATGCATTGATTTTTTTTAGTTCAATGTATTATGAAATACCGTTATGTATCGAATATCGAAACATGGCGACACGTAACGAGGTTTGATCTCGGTACTGGCGGAGACGAATCAAAAATATACTAAAGTCAATGTAACACAATTTTCTCGAACACCAAAGTTAATTTCGATACCAAATAATAAGACCTATACAGAGAGAGCTAGTCGGCTTTTGGGCTTTTGGATGAGCCTAGTTTCTATATCAATAAATTGAATATAAATTGTTCAAACCAGAGCAGTCTTTATGTAAGCAATAAATATCTGAACAATTTCAAAAGTAGTTAAAATATCAACAAATTAGAGTCTACTTTTCGAAGTTCTTTTATTCGGGTTGGACTGAAACCAACATTGTCGGAGTTACAACTATTTAAAATTCGATACCTTTGTTTAATTTTGGTGCAGAACCATTGTTGCTGTATCAAAATTAATTTTTTATAATTCCATTTATCCTAATCAAATGTCAAAAATTGGAGTTACTCAAAATGTGTCTTGCTACTCTTGCGCAAATCTAAACGTTGAACACCTATCGAACTGAAACCACGGTTTATAGTTCTAAAATAAATCAGCCTATACGCCATCGACGGGTTGGTTCGTGGTCGATCATTGGACGATTCGTCGGCCCAAATAAGCATCTTTGAAATATAGTCAACCGAATACCTACGTGAAATCATCGTGTGTAACGGTTTTCTTGATGATTAACATCTCGTGGATTTCCGTTTTAAGGCATATTATTGCAATGTTATTATATAGTTTGGTCCATCGCAAATTTAATCTTTAAAAATATGAATATCGATTCTAATGTATGGACAATGGATATCGCTTCAATTGTTTTAAAGATGTACTATTTCCAATATTATAAAACAAATCATCAGATATAAAAAAATGATATGCTTAGCGAAAGTGTTCAACGATTAAAGTATTTATGGAAAAGATAACTTTAAAGTCGATATTTAAAATATATATATATATTGTAGACATAAAAATAACATTTTCTATATGATCCTTGTTGTAAACTTTTAAGTCTAAATGTCCAAAACTATACATTTCATATAAATATTCCCCCTTTTATTACTTATTAAAATATTATTGATATAGGGTACTAAAATAAATCGGTAATCAGTGTAAAATAAGTAAATTGTAAAATGTCTAGAATTATTACAATTAACAATAATTTATAATTATTAAAATTCAGTTTATCCATAAGTACTGTATAATATTCTATTCTACCACATTTTCTATATTGATAGTTTTTCCTTGAACTTTAGAAAAAACTACTAAAAAATTCGAATACTATTCTTTGTGCAAAGCGTTAAAAGACTAATTAATGATGATATGACACTTTTAGAACACTATACTTGTAACAAACTTTTTGGTTAAATAAAAACCACTTAGCGATTGTACGATATTAATACATTAACTTTGAATTTAATACTAAACTGATAACTGAAGTAATAAAGCTAATTATTTTTGCCTTGATATTCTTTTTAAAAGATTCAACTTTCCTAGATCATCACGTAAGTACCTACATAGTACATTAGGTCCAGAGAATTTGTTGAATTTTTATTTATATTCTTTTTCTTCCGATTTTTCTTCTAATAGGTTTATGTTCATAAAAACATATCTAATTTTAAGAAAAATAAATTTCATGTTTTACTGACGGAGCATTTTTTTTTTTTTTTTATTCGAAAACAGATGTTTTATGTGATAATTTCGTTTGTGCTACAAATCGTTCCGTTTTGTACGATTTCATTCCTAATATTTTTCATCTCATTAAACCATATACTATATATGATGTTAACGGGTGTACGTTACGGGTTTAAATTAAATTCAAGTTCGCTGGAAAAAAATATCCTGTTTTCAGACGGAATTTACAACATCCCGTATAAGTAGGTACTCGTATATAACGCGCGCATAATATATACCTACCCGAGCCACGCAAAATTTTGAATCGCGCCCGTTTTTCTCCGGTCGCTATATTATATCGTTTCTATAATTCGTTTCTGACGAAAAATCCGTTTTAGTTGTAATATGTATACGTATAACATATATAATGTATATACCCACTAGGCACTATATATGTAAACCAATTTGCGAATAATAATCGTTTAAAAAAAAATTTCTTTACGATAATATAAGACTCGGTTCGTCGCTATTCAGTACCGTTTCTCATCCCGACGAGACCTCGGGGGCAAACTCGTTAAATCGAATTCATTAACCGTTTATTAGTCCAATATTATATTATTATATGTATACGCACGCGTGAGACAGACGCGTTTAGGTCGATTGGTTTGCACTGTACAAAATACACAAAATGCACACTAAATATACTAAGTCGGTCCACTGTTACACATACGTACGTAATAATAATGTCCATAGGTGTATGCCGTCCAAAAATCGTAAACGTTTCGTACAGGTATATATATATATATATATATGTATCCTTATAGGATTTATAATCCGAGTCAAACGGACGTGTTTAAAATGCGTGATTTACACGCAAACCAGCTAAACGTCATATTATTATCATTAACGTACCGAATTAATTGAGTTTTCGGATAATATTTTTTAAGTGATAACTTTGACGGAACGTGGCGAAAAAAAAATCATCGCAAGCCCTATATATATATATATATATATATACACGTGTATGATTTTCGGCACATAGCCATAATATATATATATGTCGTTTAATCGTACTCGGGTGTTAATTAATTTCGACAAAAATAAATAGGCATACCCAAATGGCCTTGATTGAGGAAATAAAAAAAAAAAAAAAAAATGAAGAATAATATGTAATTTTAGGTTGTCCACCCGTTCATCATATTATGATTTGTTGTAGGTTGCTTTCAATGGCTGGTAAGCGTTCGCGGTCGCTCTCCGGCAATTATATTTCTTGCATAAATTACAATGCTATTATTGTTAATATTATTATTATTATTATTATTATTATTAATTTATTTTATTTTGCATACAATGTAACGCTCGACTAGAACATAATTAAAGGAAAACGAAATCATATTTTTTTTTTTTTTTTTTTACGAACACAGTTATTAACAAACGAAAATTTGACCCACGACCGTTTTTCGAAAAGAGTTTGTACATTTCGACCCATTAAAATTCTGTGCATCTTTTAACAATACATCACTGAAAAAATTAATACATACACACACACACACACTAAGAAACACGTAGATACATATATAATATATACGTATGGGTAAGTATAAAAAAAAAACAATAGAAATTCTTTGTCAACCAATGCCCTTCTCTCTGAATTGAATATGTGAAAATTTCGTCACGTGAACTCTATATACATAGGAGTACATAGGTTTTTAAATACATATAATCGTTTTAAGACATTCCATATCATACGTTCCTACATAGTTAACAAACGTGGGCATTAAACAGTTCAAAAGTAAATCTTTTAAGCATTATTGCTTATATATCTGCATTATTGCATTACTACAGCTATAAGTTATATAAATTATATTAACTTGATTAACGTTTTATTTAAAATAGTTTTAAAGGATAATTTTAGTACCTATATTTGTAAGTACTAGTTATAATCAAAGGTACCCATCAACTAGTTAAAAAGTTAGTATTTTTTAAAACTTTTTAATTCAACAAGATTTTTATCATTTACTAACTAAAATGTTAAAATTAAAATTAAAATTAATATATTGGGGAAAAGCTATTCGTGAATTTGTTATATATATTTTAATCCAATTTAAAAATAATTTTTATTAATAAATGAGTAGTTGCTTTGTATTTAAAAAAGTAAAAGAACATTTATATTGCCCTTTTTTGAATAAGTAATCTAAAGTTATAAATCATAATTTGCTAATGAAAAATATAACAATTAATTAATTAAGTGAGTAATCTTAATAGTTTAAGTTTAACGAGTTAAATTAAATTTATATGATAACTGTTGATTTTTACTTTAGATTTATTTACCTAGCTAAATAGAGGATGTGAGCACTAACAAATTTTTAATGAAAAATTCGTATTATTATTTCTCATTTTCAATAACATTCAAAATACGTCTTTCAACACAAACTTATTTTCGATATCGCAAACTTTTATAAGTCAATTCCGCATAAATTTTTCTGTTATTAAGCGAATATTATTCATGGGTCCTCCATATTCATTTGGCAGTTTAAAATTCAAATATAAATCAAATTTAGACGAATTTTGTATATCAAATATTGTAATATTTATAATAGAAAAATTTTGAAATTAATCAAATTATTCATAAACGCATAAAAATATATATAATGTAAAGTGTAAATTTTAAATTGTGTTTTCATCGTTTCGATCACTCGGACAATTTAATTAGAAAATGTCTACAATTTTCTCTGATACGCTAGATCTAGTATGTAACAGGTAAAATAAAATAAAATACGGTTTAGGTGTACGATAAATCTATTTTAAATAGAAATGTGTGGTATTGAACGGTATAATTTTGGAAAAAGTGTGCGGTATTCAAGAACTACCTTTTTTTAAAGTATGCGACTTTGATAACTATCGCTTACAAACATTTAAAAAATACGAAACAGAATGAAATATGATAGATGGAAATATTATCCTATAGTGTCCTACGATTTCTTTATTTGATTCTTAAAAGTTGTATTGATTTTTTTATTTATCTTTTTACAATATTTTTAAGTTGATATAAATAAGAAATGCAAAAGTAAAATTTTTAATAAAATTCTATAAATACGGAAAAAAACAACAATAAAATATTATGGAATTTATAGACTAGTAGTTATTATTTATTTTTAAAGGGAATATAAACAAATTTTCATTTCTATTGAAATTGTCTAAAAAATATCCTAAATATAACCTCCTAACTAAGATGACATCATCTTAACTAGTTCGAGTAAATTTTTCGTGGACCCTTTTTTACCCATGTAATAATATTGCAATTTCATAGAAAATAAGTCAATAAGTCCTATATATTATATTTTGAATCCAATATGATCCTACTAAAATGCAATATTTATTTTAATACCACATTAGTTAAATGTATAATATTATATATATATTATATCCAAGTCTATTATCTAGTTAATATATAATATTAGATACCTGTTTAATATTTTTTTAAATTTAATTTTAAACTTAATGATGAATTTAAAATTGAATGCGTCTTATTATATAATTGATATTTTAACTAAAGACTTTTGGGTTTATTTCACTTGGCTGTCTGATTTTTTTTCAGTTGACTTGTACATCAATATGTTACATAGGTACACGATCGGAAACAAAATGAATCATTAAATTAAACAAACGTGTTATCTACAAACGGATAATGTTTGGAAAAAAGTGGAAAGTTAAAATTCTAGAATTGAAATAACGCGTCAATAACGTGATTTATGTATATACGAACATTATTGTTATGACACCTGAATGGCTCTGAGAATGCGCATAAATTATATTTTGTTCGTGATAATTTATGCGATTAGTGTACAACAGAATCGTATTAATTATTTTAATAGTTTTCACGAAAATAATATGATCAATGCTCGACGGACACCACATTGGCTTAGGTCGTGTAAGGGTTAAGGTTCAAATAATTATTTATGTTATATACCTACTCAACGCGTATACATAATACAATATATATATATATATACACACAATATTATTATTGGTATACACCTACACTGTGCAATAATCTTACAGAATAAATAATAATAATATTGTTATACAACTATTACTTACCTATATTTCTCATATAGAAATAGAGAAAATAGTTTTTATTCATATATATATATATGTAGAATGTTATATAAAGTACACCAATATTTTGTAACAAAATTATCGTTGATTGTAAATATTCGTATTTCGTTAAAAAGTGCATATAATTTCGAGTATAAAATATTTAAAAAACCCAGTTAATTGCGAAAAAATGTTCGTTTTATTAAATCAAATTCCATTAAATATCAGACATGGGTAAAATATGTTTTATAAGTATTTCGAATACATATTCCAAATACCTTCAAAAAAGTATTCAGAACATACATTTGAATATTTTATGATAATAGATAATTTCAAAAGTATTCCAAATATTTTTAGAATACTATCTCTTATCTATATGTACTCAATTTTAGTGATAAAAATATTAAATATTGTACCGGATTATATTATTGTGTAATCTAAATTAAACATTAAACAATGTGTGGTGTTTGAGAGACTCTAATTACTAATTAGGTACCTTATATTCTGAGAAAACAATATTTATAATGGAGTCCGAAAGAAACATACTGAAAAAAATATATAATTAGAAGTTTATTTCTCAAAGAATGAGATACTTTTATTATTCAAAATACTTTTGAAAAAATTAATGTTAATAATATTCGGAATACTTAAAAATTATTCTAAATACAGTATTTCGAATATCGTATTGGAAATATTGCCCAAGTCTGGATTAAATAAACACTATTTAAATTATTGATCGATAAAAATTACTCGTTTCGTTTTAGAAAAATATAAACTTGCTTATATATAATTTATATTAATATTAATTTTATATTATTATACTTTTGAACTGGATGGTCAATATATACTGTGAAGGTTTATTTTTAATTATTTTTACATTTTTAAATATTTATAAATATTTATTTGAATACATGAAAATCTAAAATATAATATACTATATTGTATAAAAATGGTGATTCTTGACAACCTCTTCTCTTTCGCCTTCTCTCCCAACTATTTGGGGTCGGCCACCCTGGTCTTACATTTCCATTTAACTCTATCTCCCGCATCTTCTTTACTTACTCCTACCTTTCTCATATCACTCGCCATCACATCCCCCCATCTTTTTTTCGGTCTTCCTCTAACCCTCTTACCAACAACATGCATTTAACATACTAATCTTTCGCATCAGTCTCTTCCCTCCTTAATATATGCCCGAGCCATCTTAATCTATTCTCTCTCAATTTGTCTACTATCGAAGCTACCCCTATACTACCTCTGATATACTCATTTCTTATTTTATCCTCTCTAGTAACTTCACTCATCCAAATTAACATTCTCATCTCAGCGACACTCATTCTCAGTTCTATCTTTCTATCTGCTGCCCAACATTCTATTCCATACATCATTGCAGGTCTCAAAACTGCCTTATAAAATTTACTCGTTACATCCGAGATGGGGAAAACTCCCCTATATCCATTTTAAGACTACTCATAAATTTTTGACAAGTTTTATGCCGGCTGTCGACCTGACGCAACCTCAATTATTCGACTTCTACGACAGGTACGAGGAAACCGTGGAGGTATTCTTAGCTTCCTCCACAGGGCAACCTGATTCTTGAGAAACTAAAATCTAAATCATAAAAATATAATAACTAAGTACTATCAGAACAACCATTGATAGACGAAGACGGAAATTTACGGTACGAAAAGAAAAGAAGTCCAATATATTTTTCGATAGTATGGAAACTCAATTCAAGACTCCAGCTACCCATATTTGGATAGACGAGGTAGTACAGGAAACAACTGAACTCATCACTGTATATTCAAAAATTATATACTTCTGACCGGGAGTGGTGTGGAACGTAATATGGAAACTACCAATCAAATGGGCCCGGGTTTGGATAAAATTTAAAATTGTACACATATACACGGGGGGAGAAAGTTCTTTAATTTTCTTTGTCAAATATATAATTGATGAGCCAGGCTAGAGAATTTCCCTAAAACGTGGAAGGAAGCCTCAATAGTAATTATTCCAAAATCTGGTAAAGACCTGAAGATGCCAACGAATAACCGCCCGATATCGCTTTTAAACACAATGGAAAAGGTAATAGAAAAGCTATAACTGAGTCGTCTAAAAATACACATCATGTCAAAATCCGAACTGAACAATTTGAATTTAGACCCCAGCAATACACAATAATATAACTCACGAATATCATAAACAAAATTAATATAGGTAAAACACAAGATGGCTACCACTCTATTAGACATGTAAAACCTTTGATAAGGTATAGCATGATGGCTTCCTATAAACTGTTTACCATAGATATACCATACCAACTAGTAAATTTTTAAGCTAATTCCTAAACAAATGGACCTTTCACATATCAATAGGCAACAAAAAGTTAACTCCTAGTACAATATATGTGGGCGTCCCACAAGAATCATGACTTTCTCCACATCTATTCTTGGTCTACATTAATGACATACTAATAATCAAAAATGCTGAAATATCATTATTTGCAGATGACACTATATTCTTCAATTCTTCATAAATCAGTCCACAAATCAGTGCTACAACGAAAAAATTATACATATACAAGTCGTATATGTATAATATACATTATACATTTACAATTATATGCATAATACAGATTTTTACATACGTGAGTTCTGCTTGGACAACAAATTTATCAAAGTCCACTTCGAAGAAACTTAAAAAAACTCAAACTACTACACTCTGAATGATAACAGACAGTCCGTGGTATGTTTCAAACAAATCGATCAGATATTCAGCCGGCATACCATCAGTCCAAGACTCCGTCAAAAACAATACATCAAAACTATTGGAATGAATTATAAACTTTATATTCAGACACATAGTTAATATAGCTATACAAAGTACATCCAAAAGAACATTTTTTCAGAAGATCTTTAAGCGTACACTAACAAGTGACACACATACCATGCCAACCAGGCAAGACAATTAATAAATATCAAGACGAACATCATTATCTCTTTGATAGGTGCAAAGAGCTTGGGATAGAGTACAATATAAAGCGAAGCGAGCAGAAACTAATTCCATCCTCAATACTCAAGACATTAAGATTATCAAATACTTCGATGTCTTGAACAGTGGGGAAACAGGAATTAGCAGACAACCAGATGAATTGATGATCTTATGAAAAAATGACAATAACCATCATTGACACCAAGATACCAAATGGTGACCAGCTCTTGTGAACCAGCAGTTTGGCTCCAATAATAGCATCTCGAAGGGAAAACCTAATCGACGACAAATGAATATCAAATCGGCCGTTCTTACGGCCATTTTTACCACTCTAAAACATTCGTTCGCCGATTATTATAAAATCTTGAGAATATCTGTCAAGAAGCCAAATAGAGGCGATGAAGACAATAACGACGCCAACAGTAATCGGTCGAGGCCACCACGCAAGCCTTTGCTCGACCCAAAAGGGTTTTCCTGACCTCGTGTCACCTATTTGAGTGTATCTTATGAAATCCTTATCTACGATATTCAGAATTCGCCGAATAACCGATGGTACGACAAATAGGCCGTCTTCAAGGCCACAGTTGCATCTATCTTACCTCGTAGTCACTACCTACAGTGCACTCCAGTATCTCTTATAGTGTACACTTTTGTTTAGGTATTCCACAATTATTCTAAATTTACGATAAAAATGATCAATATCAAAAATAAAAATGTCATAAAAGTGTGAGTTATTCAGTGTCCCGTATTTAAAGTAAACGTGCACAAATGATCGGACTTCGTGCACAAACGATGCACAAACGTTTGCTCTTAGTTAACACTCCATATTCCAATTTGTGGGAGCTACCGTTTCTACAACCCCCACAATTTGTTTTCGGAATAACTCCGAAAGTAAATGTGCACAAACGATGTACAAACGATTGCCCTTGGTTGGCATCCAAATTTTCAATTTAGGGGGGGGCTGTGAAAATGGACCCATTAAATCGCTAAAATTGCTCTGATCCTCAGAAACGTGCATCTCCCAAAACATGTTTTTCCTAATATCAATAATTATTTACTAATACATAACAATAAAAATATGTTACTAATTTAAAATTACTTTTTAAATTATAAATACTTAAACATTTAAAATTTGAGATATTTTCATTTTATTTTAAATAACTCAAAAATTGCATACTCGGAACCCCTTTAAAACGAGTGTGTTATGAAGTTCCATATAGGCAATTTTGAAAAAATGTACTTGTAAAATTTGTTTTACCATTGTTATTTTTCTATGTTTGCTTTGAAATGATAGTTCAATTACAATTAATATTATGGTGTACAGTAAGCTAATATAGGTTAATAATTTTGAATAGTTTTTTATTCAAACATAAAAATGATTTTTTTTTTAAATAAAACCTATTGTATTAAAAGAAAATATTTATCTTCCTAATGCAGTATTACTCACAATATATATATATAGAATAAATTAATGTATTTTGTATAATGTGCTTTTTACTATAAATTACGATTTTTATAACGGTTGTAACTTGTGGTTTATACATTAAAAAGACGTAAACGTCTGTTTTAGTGGGTTATGTATAGACAATGTTTTAGTTGAGATATTCTTCATTCAAAATAATTTAACTCCTTTAGTTAGAGAAATAGTAATAAATAAGTAGTATAAAAGAGAATTAGTGAAAGAATTGTAGATATATAATTTGGAAATTTATATATTTTTAACAAAATATATCAAGATTAAAAAGGTTCAAAAACGCAATAGGCGTCGGCTTTCTCCTCTTCTCAATGATTCAAATTTTATCATTAATTGCGGTGTATTATTTTGCAATAGGTAGGTACATTATGTTATTATTTCTCCAAATCCAAAAATTACAACAAAATTTACTTGTGACAAATGTTATATCACATAATATTTCTCATTAGTTGTATCAAAAAGTCTAATATCATTAATATTTTGTGAAATAATAGACGCCATTTCGTACGTATCTAAAAGTTGTTTATATACACATTTATCTTTTTTGTCATGGATATTTCCATATAATAATAATAAAGATCTAATTTCGTTAAAATTTTTTGAATTTTCATCTTAAGTTCAAGAGCTATAGTAGGTAGTTTATAAGTAATAAGCACGAAATTTCAAAAACCTTCAAAGAAAATAATTATACAGTGGTGGAATCGAAATATTTCATCATTACAAGAAATTGAATGGTCAGTACTCGGGACAAAATGAGAACGTTTAAGTGACCTATTTTTGATATCTTTGTTTTTTTAAAGAAATCTTTCAAATAATAGCAAGCTTCCTATTTTATGTTGCTTAAATATGAAAACCTAAGCGGACACTACAAAAGAGTTATAAAAGAAAAAACACATTTAGAATCAAAACAAATGTAATATACTCAATAAAATGTATGTGACACTATTCAAGTCTTGAGCACTGAATTATATTTTAAAAAAAAAATACAGGATAATATTTAATTTTAGTATTTACTACATACCATGCTACAGTTTTATTTCGTAATATTTATAATTACAATTTAACTGTTACCATAAAAATGGCACTCTACAGTGTAGGCTGATCTACGTCCCATTTTTTGCGGGATTGTCCAGTTTTTGAGGATTCCATCCAGTTGTTTCGATAAACTTTAGACGAGACACTTTTTATCCAGTTTCAATTTGAAAAAAGATTACGATTGACTTTTTATTTTTGTTTTCCTGTTTTTTATTTTCCAAAATATGGCTACCATACCCTACGTGATTGAATATTATACATTTTGTGATACTCTTTTATGTAAAATGAATCATCAGGATGTCTCTAATCTTTCGAATTGAGATGTTTTAAAGTGTAAACTAAATTGAAATTAAAATACCTGCAATTATCGAGTGAATTAATATTTATAATTAGGCGTACCTACAACATATATTATCGTATGTAATTAATACGCGTTCGGTATGAAATACCCTGCAGTATTACCGAACCGCGTTTACCTACGTTGTGTAACCATACTTTATTGTCACGTTATCATAAACGACTATATCGGTAGGCACATAAAATACATATATTATATTGTACCTGCGCGCGCGTATATATTTTTTTACATTCGAGTCAATCGATTTGACAGTTCGGAAAGATTGCGTTGTTTACTAAAATGCGGTCGTATATACACATATATTGTAAATAATAATACACGCGCGTGCACCTACTGTAAATATGTATTATATTATATTTTATTATATTCTCAATGGTCACCAGTAGACGCGGAGACGTAATCGTCGGGATGTTCGTTTCGCGTGAGCTATGCGCGCCCAAAGTGCGGTTTTTGTGCACGTGAATTTCACCCGTTCCGTTAATGAATGGAATATAATATATTATATAGGCGGGGAAACGGCCCGGGACACGCGTGTGTCGGGATACAGATTTTTATCCGGATATGTAAAATTATGTAAAACGACATTAGCATATTATAATATTGCATTCGGGAGTCGCCGCAAATCATTTACCTATCACGAAGTCGTATGAAATATTAATATAATATAAAAATATAAAAAAAAAACACGAATATTTGCATAACCTCTGCTGCACTGTTATGTACACGGAGTATAAATTTTTTCAATTATATTCAGTGGCCGCCACGATTACAAGCTATTAATAATTTCCTCCCGATATAGATACCTACTATACGTTATATGCACGTTGCACAAAAATATATTATATTATAGTCTCGCGTCATATAATATGTATATGATGTCGGTGCGAACAAATTCTTCTCTCTCTCTCTCTCTCTCTCTCTAATTTTTTATATATTTTTTTTTTTTTTTCGATTTACGTATTACACGAAACAACTGGACCACGCAAATTATGTCTCTGGAACGTGAATGGAAACGTATAGTAACGATCGATTTGCACGGCGAAACGTCCGTTTCACGGTGTCGGATAATCGCTCGCAGCTATTGCTCTGCGCGTGTATACCTATCGGCACACGCGCGACAATAAAACATAATATAATAGGTATTTTCGCCCGTAAAAATCTGTATCGTTCCCGTACGAGCGGTTTGGAGGTCGTATCGTGTAGGTACACAAGTACAAATAGGTATACATAATATGCGATATGCACGTGGCCCGCTGTGCGCGTATGCATGTAATATACGACTGCACCGACTCGCCGGAGTGCAACAGTCCTTGGGTGTTAATCCGCATTTTATTTCGTCGTCGTGCCGTATAGAGTATAAGGAATCCTTGGCATTTTTCAATCAAACTAGGCCTCGCGATCTACTAAAAAAAAAAAAATTTACGTCGTTCAACAACACCGACCGATGTATATCTGCAGTGGGTCGGCATTAAAGAAAAAAAAAAAAACTCTTTAAAAACCCAAGGATTAAAAATTATGTTAATGCGATCTATAAAAAAAAAAAAAAACGGAACGTAGGCATAGGTAACTGTATTATATACTGTACCTACCCATATATATATATATATACTAAATGTATACCAATGTTGTTCTAGATATATTTCAGATTAACTTGGACGGCATACATATATGAGTTTTTTATTTAATCTAATTTTCGAAAGTAATGTTGATTAAGTGTATCTAAGTAAATATTTAGTGTTCATAATATAAGTTTTTAAGATTATCATTATCCAATTTATTAAAAATTTTGGTAAATTTTTCTTTAAGCAAATTAAAATTACTGAGAAACCGAAAATTACCTCTTTAAAGTACAAACTAGTATGAATTTTCTGTCCAAATTTGCTATATACCTAAAAATCCTTATTCAATTCCTTTTACCCAAAAACACGTATATCTACAAACATAAATATAATATTACCTATATTTATCTGTATTACGAATTTTTGGAAATTTACTTAATATAAAAATACAATATGATAAGATAACAAAAAATGCCCAACATTTTCTAGTAAACATCCTAGAATAAATATTTGGAATTAAAATAATTTGAAGTGCCCTTTTAGTATTGTCAAGATTTCAGGTCAAAATCGTTGCGTAAAGAAATAAAATATTTTACTTTATATTTAATCTCGATTGCCTTGTACATGCGAGTTCGGACATATGGTCAAAAATACAATAATAGCCCGTGTAGTATACACACTAATAATAAATTTCCTTATTACATAATGATAATACAAATACGCTACTATTTTAAACATTACCTATATGCATATATACCCAAAACTGTCGTGTTCGCAAGGGCATTACATACAAAGATTCACGACTTATATACGCTTTTAAAAAAAATATTTTAGGTACACTTGCATTGAAATAATTGATGGTACAAAACGGGGATAATAAGTCAGAACTTGGTCTACAAGCCAATCGTTCGAAAATTGTATTAAGTGGAAATAATGTGACAAAAAAACGGCAAATTCAATTTATTACCAAGCGAACATTATTTGTCAATCTTATAATTAATTATATATTATTATTTTGTAAAAATACCATCGCACAATCAAGTGATTATACTTAAAAAGACCTTTTAATAACAAAATAAATGAAGTTTTCAACAATCATAAACAACATTGTGCTAAAAACAAGATATTACCATTCAGGCAATAGTTTTTTATTAACTACGTAAAGGATATAATTTTTCAATTTTCACTCCTAAAAACTCCTTTCGAAATTGCAAGCAATCGAATTATAGTGTTCCAAGTGCAAAAACATTATTATCGAACAAAAGTTTCTAATAAAGGGATACACACAGATAGAGTGTGTTAGTATACCTACAGATTTATTGAACATAAAATAGTATTTAAAAATATATTTTTTCCATTTGATAATGTGAGGATAATAATAAGAATCCTAAACGGCTTAAAGTTATGTTATTGGTCCATATTTTTTATTATTTTTTGGTAATTATTAAAATAATATAGATCTTATAACCCAATTAGGGTAAAGGAATTTATAGTTCATATACTAATTTAAAAGTTTTTATATCACACTGTTAAGAAAATTTATTTACGATTGTCGTAATACAAATAGGACATAAAAATAAAAAAATATAAAATATAAAATAAAAATATAAATACAAAATATTATTAAGCTTTTAAATAACTGGACAACGTAAAAGATGATTATGGCCCATTCATAACTGGGTAAGTGTTGTGTATTGTATTGTGTTATGTTCATGAATTGGGTAAAATTAACAATTTTCCTATTCTTGATTTATGTAATTTTACGATTAGGGCATAACATAAACATAAAAATCATTAACTTATATTATTCTACAGATAGTTCAATAATATTTTCAACAAAAAAAAAAATCATAATTATTGTTGATTATCAACCAAATATATGTTTTTTTTTTCGATCAATGCTGTTTTTTTGACGTCCGTGAATTGTATTGGTATGCATTTATAAAATTGTAACCCATTTCTTGCAATATAGTCTTCAAAGTCTTCCGGCAAATAATCATCAATCAACTATCCTTTGATAAACTTTCTCCGTTCAAAATTTTCAATATAATGTTTTTTCCCAAAATAAAAACATTAAACGCTGTACTTTCTACAAATATGCGTGTTACATGTGTTTATTCAAATGTTTAAAATGCTTAAAACCATATTATGCACTTCAATTGAAAAACATGAAAATGGTGTTTAAATTCTAATTAAATCACAATTTAGGATTATGTTTGTGTTTTCCAACGAGGCTAATATTTTAGCCGGTTGATTTACTATATATTTTTTAGCCTACTATAGCATTCTACCTATTATACTGCAGTGATTTGAATGGAAAATCAATTATTCTATGTTTTGCAAACATATATACGTAAAGATGAAAATCTATTGTGCTTCTGCTATTCAACACTACTATAGAAAACTGTTCATTTTCGACTGAAACAAATTAACTCCAATGGTAAATATTTGACAGACAAAAATCATTGATAAGAAACTTTGTTGGTTAGTCAATATAATATTTTAAATCGTGATTTATAATTCATGGAATCGCGAAACAAATTTTTATCTTGATTTGCTATAAAAATCACTAAACAGATACATAGAAAAAAACATCATGCACGCCCTATTACTTTTCTGCCCTCAAAAAATAATTCCTCAAAACGATGTATTGCATCACAAACCATCGTGATTCTTAGTATTTGTGAAATCACGTTAAATCGAATATGTTAATTTATTGTTATATCTCTTAAATGCAAAATTATTTTTGAACGACATTCGTGTTATATAAAATGTATTAAAACGGATTTCTAAATTTAAATTCTGAAACATATAGTTTAATTTCCTGAAACCAGTTGTGTCTGTTAATTTTTTATAAATGCTACGGGAAAATAAGTTATATGCATTTATTTATACATATATTAATTAACATTTATTAATTTTCAATTCAAGTTTACACTTTTAAATAACATTTATAATTATATTTTTTAAATTTGATTTATAAAATATATATACATAATATGAATAAATAGCTATATAGCATGCGATCCATCATATATTCTCGAGAATCTTGTACGCATATGTACTCGTATATAATATGCATTTTTGACCTAATATAAGTCGCTTATCCAATTTCTGCGATATTATAAAAATAAGTCATATAAACAAGTTTCAATAATTATATAATATTTTGCAATTATTATGACATTCAGAATATACAGAATTTGGATTTTAAATATATTTTTTTTTTTACATTTGAATATATATATATTAACAAATATTAATCTTTAGATTGTAATCAGAAGGAAAAATTAATTTGAAAAAAATATTGATATTATTTCTCATCATTCAGTTAGATACAAATGAGTTCTATAATTTAAAATAAGATAATTTATTGTTTTTATATAATATAAAAATAAACAATATTTTATATTATGATGTTTTATACAAGAATATTATAGGGTATTGAACAGTTAATATATTATTATATTTTTACATTTGATTAAAAATGTACCAGTTGCGTGCATATTTCATCATGTGACGAATATAACAGTTTTTTAGCTCATCATAAAACCATAATATAATTCATATATTTTCGTATAGATATATTCCTCTTTATCATTAGAAAATGAACACAAAAGATACTTTACACATATCATTTTTAAACATTTCATTGCTTATTGGAAACATGTCGAAAAACTATAAATGTAATCCTTATTTGTTTATATAATTATTTGTATTAATTGTATTATAGTACCTATTTAATCTTAATTTTCTATTTTCCTAAAAAATAATGTACATATACCAATGATATATCGTATGATAGTGGGTTTCTAAATGAGCATAATAAAGTACCGTAAAACCCGTTTTACGGAAAAAGTCTTGTTGTAGGTATCAATTTTTAATATTTTTAACCCGGTTCTTTTCATTTCAAAAATGACACGATTTTATAGGGTACCATAATTTCTGTTTTTCATTTATTTTTATTAATTACTTATTTAAATACAGATGAATGGGTCAAAAAAAAAAAAAAGACATATTTTCATAACTATTTTATAATAAGACTCAGCTAGTAGTCAAAATTAAATTTATATATTAAAGTAACATGAAAAATGTATAGTTCAAAATGTACTAGTTTTAAAATAAAAAAAAAAAAAAATGATTTAAAAAAATATTAAAAATTAAAGCCAACCAGACTTTTCCCATTATTTCGTAAAATATTTACATAATTTTATGCCATGCAAGTTATACATTTTTCATTGTTTTGTATAAATATTTTTATTATTTTTGAACAATTAATGGTGTTATTACACAACAATAAATAGTCGTATTGGCACACGACCGGCCATTTATAAATTACTTTTAAAATGCATTTTTAATCTTTTGTCAGTTGTTAGATTTAGTAATAATCTCTTAAAAACTTGATAAATACGTCCTCTTAAATGGTGCTAATAAATCCCATTACGAAAGACGATCGAACATGATTTAAGTTAAATTCGATCTCGTTAACATATTTTTATACTTATTACGGTATAGTGATAGCTGATGATACTCATTAGTACAGTAAGTTTGATGAAAAGCGAAAACAAAATGTGTTAAAAGATCATTAACGGTTAAATTTTCAAATTACTATAAATTATCAAAAACGAAACGTGGCGACTTCCGTGTAAACATAAATTTTAAAACTTTTCCAATTTGTTCTCAGATTTAATTTTCTTCGGCAAATATAGAGAGCTGCGACTTTATAGCTGTTATAAACACGTCGAGTATAGATCATAATGTAATATGCTGTGTCTAATCGATTTTACGATCGCATAATATAAAATATGGTTTGGACAAACGTGTGTATATATATATACAAGTATATATATATACAAGTATATATATATATCATAAATACATTTCCCGAAGTAATAATAACTTAGTGATAAAAATGAGTACAACTGTACAAGTCATACCTCATCTAGAAATGAAACGATTTTCCATATACGACATATCGTACATATATACTCGCATAATGACAGATGACAGTTATGACTTTTTAAAGTTTTTAGAAAACGTTTTCCATCGCATACAGAAGTGTTATATAGTTCTAGAATTTCTATTTGATCGGATATCAATCTGTTCACATAATTATATATTGACTAAAATATGACCTATCCAAATATTGTGCAAAACTTTAGTGCCCATCATAGGCCAAACCTATAGGTATGTTATAATAATTATATTACATTATATCATATAATTATTGAAGTTTGGTTTTTATTTACTGTGTGTTATATTTGAATAATTTATTTTTCGTTTTCGTTTGACATTTTTGAAAATCTAATTTTTGTTTCATGTTCTTGAGCTAAGTTAGACCTTCGAATAATCTATTGAACACTTCTCAAGAAATGGAACGTAACTCAATATTTGCCTTTTATCAAATGCATATAGTATAACATATAATGTTAAAGCCTCCCTTGCTTATAAATAAAATCCTGATTATACGTCTGTAGATATACTATAAAATTGTGATATCTAATTGTGAAAAATATTCCCTATCGTTTTCTACGTAATGTAATCCAAAACATGTTTATAGGCAAAACCAAATTTTGTCGCTCCTAAAACGAAAAAAAGTCATCAACCATTAATTATTATATGAATAAGGATCACTATCAGGGGCGTAACAAGTAACCGGGCAATTTGCCCCCCCCCCTCAAATGTTCCTTCAGTTAGCCAAATCGTTTTGTCAGTCGGTTATTCGTGTGTAAGGTTCAAAAGAGAAATATAAGTTGATGATTTTATTTTTTTTTCATTTATTTACAGTTTTAAAGAAGTATTTTGAGCTGCTTTGCAGTCGGCCAATTGTTACACGTATGACCTTTTATTTTTATTTTTTTTTGCTCATACAAAAAGATCAATCAGTCGGCTAAATTAAGAGGCACCCTCCCAAAAAAAAAATTACTTCTCTAAGCCCACTATCATTCTTATAAAAATGCCACCCCTACGAAAGTGCTGCTCTAGGCTGGTGCCTAGCTCGCCTATACCTTGAGCGCCGACCTTGAATGTATCTACTTTATTCATTTTAACGTAGTCTTTTTTTTTTTTTTTTTTTTATTACTTTAATATAATATGAATATGCGGCGCATAATGGCGACGACAATACTCGTATTCTATTATGATATTATGTTTTAAATGTTCTGTACACAGACCACCGACGCACAACTTTATAATATAAAATATAAATAATAGTCGTGTTTATTGCGCCTCTATTCGTATATGTACACTATATATAATATATTGTGCCTGACGTATACGAATAGGTATATTATTACTTAATAATATAATAACTCCATATGTATAACGTACTCTTTTGCGAGTCTCGCATTAGTCGTTTTATTTATTAGCTCCTCTCGAATACGTAAACCTATTTCAATTTTTTCTTTAATTTTCTAGTATTTTTTTCAAAATTTTACTAAACCCGTTTTTACCGTATTTCCGCAGTTATTAACACATAATAATGTTGGAAAAAAAGTAAAGTAAACGCAACGCACATTCGGTCTTAATTTCGTTGGATTTTGTAAACCCGAAACAATAATCGTTATCACTATATTAAATCATTTAAATCTAAAATTTGCTCTATAAATATTTTCAAAATATGTGATCGAATTTCGGAAAATAATAACAAATAATAAAAACAAACTATTATTGTTATAATAGTTATCTATATGAAGTATTAAAGTAATCAGTAATCACGTTACACGTTTTCTGTATGGCTAATGACTTTATATTACATTGTTATGACATAACTAAGATTTTACCAAGGGAATGATCCTACAATCATTAAATCTACATTTGTATTTCATATTTTTTATAAAAAACAACTCGAATAGTTCAAATATTTTAAATTTACATTTAATGTATGAATTTAATTCAAACACAATATAGATTTCAATAACACTATTATATAATTACCTACCTATAAATTATAATAAATTAAAAACAATTACGTTTCATACTATAAAATCATGCATCATTTTTATAAATATGTATATAATGTATATTATATAGTAAAAATAAGAGATAATAATTTTATACATATAAGTCGGTACATCGTTAAACGTAACCGTTCAAATATGCCTTACATTTTTCGGTCTTTTTATTTTCGGATATTTTTCAAACTCAATAAACAGTGGTGCAGGAAAAGTTATCCAGCCAGCCAATTAACACTCGTTTTTTAAGGGTTTGTGTATAGATCATTTTTAAGATCTTCTAGAAATATAAAAAAAAAACAAATTTAAAAGTTATTTTAAATTCGTCCCGTGTCTTATGCACTTTTTATTTTTGAATAATCACGATATTAATTTTTAAAAAAAATTAATTTACCCAAAAGTATTAAAATAGGGGTTAAAGTATCATTATAGTAAAAACACTTATTATAAAATCAATAAAAGACAACAATTTAGAGTAAACCTCATTTCGGGTTTTTAATTTATTGATTTTATTAAAAAAAAGGTAGGTATTGTGGTTTTAAAAACTTGAATTTTTAAATTTTTTTAAGCTTTAATAACTTTTCAAGGTAATACATTAAAAATCACAAATGAGGTTCACCCTAAAATTTTGTCTTCTGTCGTTTTTAAATTCTTCTGGTCTTAAACAAAACACTTTAAGAATCCGTTTTAACATTTTTTACGTAAATATGTTTTTGTCGTCCTTTTAAATTGAACTGGGGCATTTTTTAGATTGGTATGTTTAAAAATCATAAAATGCCGATTTTATATCCATATGATTTTGGGATTCCTATGTACAAAAGTAATAACTAATAAGTAATAATTTATATCTCCTCTATTATGTACCTACTTACTATCGATTTTCCATTCCCGAATTTTTGAGGTTAATTTTGTTTAGTTGTTGTAAACTTGGGAGGTGAAGGAATTTGAACTAAAAAAGTCGATTCCTATTATAAAATGGTGGGTATATAGGTAGGTAAAAACTATACATACCTGACGTGTAATTTTACGGAACGACTTTATTAAGAGTGGCGATGATTTGGAATATAATGCCGTCTACATATATTATATGATACACTAGTGGCGGGTTTAAAAGATAAAATATAAATAAATAAATATATAGGTATATCCGATACGTTTTTTTTCCCCGTCACTATTATATTATACGTTAGAATAATATGCTTCGAGTATATTGTTGTCACCGAACCGCATGACACATGTCTTATTATTACTGGTCGCCAAATCTTTATTCGAACGAATAAACAACACGTGTTATTATTATTATTATTATTATTATTATTGTTATCATGTTATCGTCGGGACGAGGTCGTATCATAAGTTGTGGGCAATTTTGAATTTCTTTCTTTTCCATATTGTTATTAATGTACTCGTACCAGATGCCAATTTCGCCCACTAACCCCAACGGAATACGTATATACCAACACTGCAGAAACAACCGTCCGCAATCGACCGAATATATATATATATATATACCTACCATATTCTTTTCGTGTATTTTATAGTGATTCTCGGTAGAACGGCTATTTTCGATTTCACTATAGGGCATTTGTTTATTTAATTTTTTTTTGTTTTGAAACAAGTTTTTTCACAATATTAAAGTTTGTCTAATTTTTCCATGTTTACACTTTTTTGAAAGACAATTTTAAATCGTTGTTCTGCACTTTAAATAAATCATGTTTTATTTTTCCAGTATTTCTTACATGTATGTAATCACATGTATGTCTTAGTTATTTTTATAATACATTATTAAAATATAAGCAAAGATCCGCTCAACAGCTTTATTCAAAGTAATTAATCATCTTTCGAATTCATATCTGCTCTGATTCCTGTCAAGTATTCTGTCCAATGAACAAAGTCCCTGCACCCCTTATTCTTATCAGTTTTATTTTTTTAATGAATTATCGACCCACGTTAAAATGATTATTGTTTTTAATTTTAATATTTAAATAAATAAAAACATTTTTTTTTTTTTAATAAACATTATACAACTGGACATTTTTCATTTTACTTAAATTTTTGGACCGTGTTATGTGCATATAATAATTTTTTTTTAAATAACAGTTTAATATTCTCTTATTTCCCAAACTCTAACATGTTCATGTGTGTGTACATTCGCATATTAGGGGAGTCGAAGATGGTTTTCGATAACTATACTAAATTATTGGTTTGGTAATTATGGGTGGTTTGCACCAGAGACAAGATGCCACCAACGAGAAAAATTTCGTTGACTACCGCATTTTCTGTCTGGGAGTCGAACCGGGAACTTTGTGCGCCGAAATACGCATTTCGACTACTTGATCACAATAATGTATAATATATAAGATTTTGTATAAATCTGTACTTCTACTGAGTTTTATATTCCCATATTATCATTGGCGTATTTAACAATATTTTATAAGGGATGGAGGTATAAAATAATCATTTTTCTTTAAAAAAAAACTCTATTGAATTTACTCACCCCTATTATATAATTAAAAAATTTTTTTTCATTATTTTAAAAACATTTTAAAATTTTAAAAAAAATTTAATTCTTTTTATTTAAAGATATTAACTTGATTTCTTCAAAGTACATTATTGTATGTTGTGATAGATTGAAATCAATGCCAATTCATTAGCTGTATTTCTATATTATAGAAATAAAATTTAGCCTAAATAAATTTTTCTAAATATGTATTAATATCACCTCTGTTATAGTCGTATGCTCTTATCCCGAGGGAAATAATTTAATTAGTTCTTATGATCGGATTATAATTTTTAGCCGTTTTTTTAAATAATTATTATTATTTGATTTCTTATATATCAACCTGCATAAGAGAACTGCAGTCTACCGTATTCAAAGAGACAAAGACATGGGTATAGGAAAACTTATAAACCTATAATACATCATATAGTAATTCGGTGAATTTTTAAATCATCTTTAAAAACATTAAAGTATGATATTCACTGATAAAACTGTGGAAATTATGTTTGACGGATTTAAATTTAAAAAATGGACTTTAATTCGTTTATATATGTTTACTTTGGTTTAATGGAAAGAACTTTCTATATTTATTTTTAGCTGTTGTGTTTTTAATGTACAAAACAACATGATGTTTTTATTAAAAAATGAATAATTATCGTAATATTTAAGTTCACATATATTAAACCAAAATAAAAGAGTTAATGAAATAAAATCCGTTTTAAAAAATAAGTTTTGTTTAAAAAAAAAAGCAACATTTCGATCGAAATAACATTTTTTTTTTTTTTGGTAGCATCTCCCACTTAATTCCCCAGACCGTATTTTAACGCGTTGTACTGTTCGTTACATCTATTTTTTCCTTGTTCGCTTTTACGACTGTAGACAGAAAATGTTATAAGAGAATTTGTTATTAACCACATACAGTTTTTGTTTTTCTAAATTATACAATAATAATATTATTAATATATATATATAAAAAAAAAGCAAGGGAGGCGAATCTTCGTAATATCCCTCTAAAAATATACTCGTTACAGTGATACAATTGCTTGTATAACTTCAGCAGAATGTCAAGCGTCCATTGTTTTTGTTATTTGAACCCACGTTATAATTTTTCTTTTCCACGACATTCAAATAAATATTGTAATATCTACCTACTGATTACTTGTAGTGACCGCAATAAATACAGAAGAGATCACATTAACCTGGTACAATAACATGAATACGTTTGCTCAAAAAATATGACACAAAGGTATTAAGTAAGTAATTTGTAACTTTGTCTTAATCCGTTATCATGAGTTTTTATTTAATAATATTGACTTATAGTCACAACTACAATTTGAGAAATTTACTTGGGAACCGGTCAGTGGTCACTGGTCACCTATAGTTGAGTATATGTTAATAAATATAAGATAATTCATAATTTTCGCAAGTTATATTTTAAATTTACTATTTAATATATAACATTTTTACGGTGGATAAATTAAATTATACATTTATAATTATTATTATTAGTAATAACTAATATACTATATTAAAACAAATAACTATAATATAATATAATACAATATATATACTATAATATGTATAATAATAGGTAAGCAATATGAAAAATAACAAATTACTTACCAACTTCTCGTAATGGTTTCTACAGTAATTAGAGTCAAAAGATAATGATTTTTTGCTTAATATAAGTGTATCAGATTCCGAAAAACTCATAAATAAAATAACATTTTATAGCATGGATTACAATTAATTTAAAAGATTTGAATTTATGCTTAATTACTAGTCCCTGCTACTAAACTAAAGTACCCCTAAATATGCGTGTATTGTGATTGATAGTTTTATTTACGAAATTATTGTAATGATAAAAATATTATGATTTATTGTTTTATATTAATTATACAATCTACTATCCAAACCTTTAAATAATATTTTATTTAAATTTTAAATTCCAAGTGAAGCGAGAAATCAGGACTTTGAATATTTTAAGGAGGCCAATATTTTATTTTACAAATTTTTCCATAAACGTGTAGGGAAAACGTGAATTTTGAGAAATAAAAAAATAAGCTGGTTATTTCTTCATAGTAATTTAGTATTTTATTATTAAACATACGTACACGTCATACGTATTTTAACAGATGTTTATTTACTGTAATAGTGTGCACTTATTACACTCAAAAAACCACTCAAAACAGTGGTGTATTTATGGGGGGTCCACCGGGTTTAAACCTCCCCCATGACCAAAAAAAAAAAAAAATAATTATGAATTATGGGTGTTTTTTCTGTTGGTTTAGTTTATTATTATTTTACGTATAATAAATAATAATTTATGTTTTCGATGAGATTAGTCCGATAACCTTGAACTACTATTTATGTTCTTTGGATTATTCCTTTTTAAAAATGTATTCTATGATATTACAATTTTATATAATAACAGTTATTTTGCAATATGAATACAAAAATGTTTTAAAATTCAAATATTGTTTTTTTTTTTGTTAAGAAAAATGGTTTGCTTCTTATGAAATAAATTCACGCGTATTCTATCTATTCTGTGATATTAATTTCTGCATAATTTACATTAGTAAGACTAATGACGTAAACTTCTTCAATGAAATTTTGTTTTTACCCAATATTTAATAAAATATTAACATTAGTCCAAAATACAAGTTTTCCAAAGTATAACACTCTTCTCTATACATGTTTTTCATTTGTACATTTTAAGTTTTTCATTCGTAATGTCATTTGATGTATCTATATTGTGAAACATAAATTTTAAAATAACATTGTTTTTTACGTCCACCCCAATTGCGTCTATGCCTATATCTATTAATGTCAGAAGACTACACAATAATGAAAACGAACCAGAAGAAACCAAAAAAAAATAAACATTCAGGTATTTTAAGCAATACCTATTATTTAGATTTATAATTAATAAATTATTTATAAATAATACTTTATTATTAATGAATTATCAACTTGAAATCTAATGAGTTGAATTCAATTATTTTTTAAGTTTGATTAAATTTTTGAACCCTAGTTATTAATTTGCTTTATAATTTATGCTAAAATGCTAAATGCTTATATATTTTATACTATATGAATTATGTTAATTTTGAATGACGGACGTTGGCTTGTAGAATGCATATTTGGTCAAATAATAAAAAATTACTATTATCATAACTCACCGTAACTATTTGATACATTAAAAAGTATAGATTACAAATATTGATTATAATGTTATGACTATCTCTAATGATATTTGTTTATTTGCAAATCGGATCTTAACTGACGAAGAGAAAATTGTGGTAAGAATGAATTTGATTTATTGTTATATTTGTTTAAATATTACTTTAATAACTTATAATTATTATTAATTATTTAATTATTTATCAATTTACAAACAGAAGGAGTAAAACAGAATATATAGAGTATAATTTTTGGTGAAAGGGAACATAGAGGGAATAGGGAAAGGCTAGAAATAAAGTTAAGTGGGGATGTGGTGGGAGAAGTGGAGAGGTTCAGGTATTTAGGGTCCGTTGTACAGAAAGATGAGGGTTTCGAAGAGGATATGAAACACAGGATTAAGTGTGGATGGACGAAGTGGAGAGAAGCGTCAGGTATTCTGTGTGATAAAAGAATCCCTATTAGGTTAAAAGGTAAATTTTCTAAGGCAGTGGTGAAACCTGAAATGATGTATGGAGCAGAATGTTGGGCAGTAGATAGAAAGATAGAACAGAGAATGAGTGTCGCTGAGATGAGAATTTTAAGGTGGATGAGTGGAGTTACAAGAGAGGATAAAATAAGGAATGAGTATATCAGAGGTAGTATAGGGGTAGCTTCGATAGTAGACAAAATGAGAGAGAATAGATTAAGATGGCTCGAGCATGAATTAAGGAGGGAAGAGACTGAGGCAGTAAGATTAGTAAGGGAAATGCATGTTGTTGGTTAGAAGGGGAGAGGAAGACCGAAAAAGAGATGGGGGGATGTGATGGCGAGTGATATGAAGAAAGTGGGAGTAAGTGAAGAAGATGCGGAAGATAGAGTTAAGTGGAAGTGTAGGACCAGGGTGGCCGACCCCAAATAGTTGGGAGAGAAGGCGAAGGAGAAGAAGAAGATTTTTATTTCAGTATTTTATCATTTTCACTCGATTTACGTTATCCAAATTTTCAAAAAAAATTCGGGTTACGCATTTAAAAACGTTTCCCATTTTTGCGGGTTTTGGATTTAACACAGTTTTCATTTTGCCGGGTTAAGAATACGTGGTCAAAAAACGGTTTAAATTTCTTCCGGGTTCCGGATACGGGTTTAAAATATGAGTTTCACTTTTTCCGGGTGACTGGTTTCGGGGTTAACACGGTTTTAATATTTTGCGGGTCACACGGGTTTTGAAACCGTTTTGACTCCCTGGTTTTTCATGTATCTTCTTCAACGATGTCTATCGTCATCGTCGGCGGTTTATGTTCTCACCAAAACTTTAACACGGCGTGGCCTGATATTGTAATCGTATACCGTCATCAACATGTTAATCGAGAATCGCACACATAATTCAATCAGACGTCAGTCACTCATATATAAACTAAAGATATCAAGGAATATTTTGAAATAAAATTTTTTCTTTTCGAAATTAATAAATCTTGTATTTTTTATTTTTCATCATATAACATGTTTTGAAATAATGATTTTCGTTTGACCCTCTTTAACCGTCCTGGGTAAACATATCGAGCTTTCTCGGGTCTTGTCGGATGATAATCCGAAAATTCGGTTAGTAAGTGATACGGATGGTGACTGTACAATGTACAATGTACATATATGAGATCATAAAACAACGGTCCATCGTTTTCATCTTGTGCCTGGAAACTGAATCCCGGTGGTGACTGAGGTGAAAAGCATGACGGTTCGCAAACATTTAATATAAAATTAGTTTGAAATAAATTACCATTGGCAGGCCATCTGTCTGATAGGTCCACGGTGGGGACGGTGGCGAATAATGTGTTTCGGAATTATCACGTTGCCAAATAAAAAAAACATAGGTATATATAATAATAATATTTTATTTAAGATGAAAAGAAAAATAATGTAGGTATAATATCTTACTTCAGATTCGAGTTTAATTTTTCGTTTGGACAATGTTTTCACGGCCAATACTGTTCGAGTGCTAACACCTTAAACTGAGCGATTAATGACGGTAAATTCAGCGATGTAAATACTTCGATTTCTTGTTCTGGCATATTATTAATATAAGTTTTCATGTCTTCCACATTATCAATCTCGTCAAGTCCGTCTCTGCCTTCCAACAAGTACACGATTTAATCGAACTGATATTTCACGTATGGCTTCGTGAACGTGGTTTTTCTTGTAACATTTTCGAAAATGATCCTCTCCAAATTTTGTAGTGCGAATAGATTCGTTCTATTAAGCATAACGTGAAATCCTTCTTGTACTTGTGAATTTAATACAAGATAATTTTGTTCTCAATAAATTGTTTTCGACATCATAACGACTTCGTCGTCTAGAAAAATACTCTCCAAAGATTTTTGCGGTGGATCAAGTATAAACGATAATATATTACCCATGATGGCATATATTCGTTTAAAAAATTCAGGATTGACGATTATAAACCTCGACGACGTAATGATATGTATTACGACACTAAAATGATTCTGTATATCGAAACCAACGTGTACAAACTTACGGTTTGTAAATCTATGACAAAGGTAGACGAATCCAAAAGTTCGCTCGGGGGTGTTGGTGCGACGTACTTGTATGCCTATTTTTTGAACATGGTTGTGTTTGGATCAGCCATAGCTGCAAAAATATATTTAATCACTTTAAAAATTTAAACACTGAAAAATAATGATGATGTGAATGGAAACACGTGTGTTGTATAAATAGTACAAGACTGATGCGTGAGGGCGCTGTGGCCGGGTGAATTGTATAAAGTCGGGTAGACCAGTACAGACTGGTTCGAATCTGTCGGGGATTGTTCATTGTCCAAATATGCGGTGGCCGGTGGACGCCGATAACATTGGCAGAGTAGTAGGTGGAAGTGCGGTAATGAAAAAAATGAACTGGCTATAACATAGACGGGAGGTGTGGAACGGTGCAGATTAGATATCCATTGTTGCGCGCATTGAGCGCTGTGGTCGCACGGTGTTGGACACCGTAAACATTTACAAGAGTAGCGGGTGAGAGGCAGTGTCCACCTCGTGATGGAGGTTTTGGTAGATTCCTATGGACAGCGGCACGGAAGAGGAGGGCTGCCAGGAGTGGAAGTATGGTGTCCGTCGCGACTGGTGGCCAACATGATTGGTAAACATAGATGACACGTGAAAGAATATATAGCGGAAAATATTATAATAAAAATTAAAAATGATAAGAGATTATACGTGATAAGAATATAGAGCGGGAAATATTATAATTTAAAATAAAATAATAAAAGATTACACATGATAAGAATATATAGCAGGAAATATTATAATTTAAAATAAAAATAAAAGTACAGAGTGCTGCGGAGGTGGATGAGGCGGAGGTAGAGGTGGTGCAAGAGTGATGATGGGTGGCGGATGGCATCAGAGTGCTGCGGTGCAAGAGTACAGGGTCTACTATCCCCCAAATTAAACTACTTACTCCATTTTTTTTTTGTGAATAGAGGGAGAAAATTACCCCCATTGTCTCCCCTGTATCCTTACTTGTATACGTATATAGAATAAATATAATAGTAATATAATTATATAAATATAACAGTATAAATTATTTATCTTTATTTATAAATTTGGTTACAAAAAAAAAAAAAACAAGACTGCAAGAATTTGCAAGACCAAGACCAAGACTGAGTTGCCAAGACTAAAACCAAGACTGCAATGGTCTGAAATGAAAATGAAGAAAAGAAAAAAATTGTATAATTCCTTTTACACAGCTTTTACTAAGAATGCCTGGACACTAATGTAGGTACGCAATAAATACATACAAAGATAACATTACTTATTTTAAAGTAGTAATATTTTATACTATTACTACAAGTAGACGTTTAATTATTTTTAGTTTATTACTTATACTTTTAACGCTCATTTAAAGTAAGTAATGAAAACATTTTATAATAGTCATTTTTCATTTTAGTTAATTACCTACTGAATTGTATTGGACAAATGAAATAAATAAACTCATGATTTCGTCCAAGTTTGGTTGCAAGCTTGAATTTTCAAAATCTTCAGCGTTAATACTTAGTCCATTACGATATTTGTTTTTCGTGTAAGTTGTACAAAAAGGGACTAATAATAATTGAATACATTCTCAGCCAGTTGTTTTTACTTTTTAGTCACAAAGACAGATAACAAAAATTCAATTGGAACTAATTAGTATAATTAGTAATAAATTTTCTTTATTTTTGTGACCCTGTGGACGTCCAGGAGTCTACGGACCACATTCTGAGAACCATTGGCTTACTTCATATTTTATGTTGTTTTATACGGAATTTAAAATGATTGAACTTAATATTATTAGCTTAGGCCTACGTGTATGAAAGTATATAAAATAAGGAATAATATAAAAAGTAATGCCTGCAACGAAATATACAAAATATATGATACCATTGAAAATAGTCTGTAATTTACTGGCATTTTATTCTCATGAACTGAAAAATCCTCAATAAATATCATATTAATTTGCCTATATTCAGCTCCTTAAAACACTATCCTTTTCAATAACAATTTTACCATGATAAAATAACATACCTACAATATTTAAATAAGTAGGTATGACTGAATTTGAAACATAAATCGTTAGATAGATGATTTTGATATCAATCAATATTTTCTCTGTGTAATTTAAACAATTTTTTTTTTATATATAATTTAAAAGCATTTTGTACATAAACACGTAATACTTTCTACTCGCTTTAAAAATGGAAAATGTCCCATAAAATATTTGATACGGTAGACTTCCTAAAAAGTTATGAGGAACATCAATGTTTATGACTCTTATCATAGTAAATATAATTACTTCAGACATTATTTTATCCGATAATTAAATTTTAGTATAATAACCAGTTTTTCTTAATTCGGTACCAAGTATACCATCCCATTACGACTTAGCACTTTTTAGTTTATTTATATTATATTTATACCTATAATATAAATTTTATATTATAGGTACCTACCTATTATATAATATATACTATGATTTTAGATTTTTTCCTTTTTTAGTTCATGCTTTATACATTATACCTACAAATATTTTGAATAAAATTAAAAATTACAATAATTACCTATTATTTATTACTACTGCACATTAATAATGATCCATTATCCATTAATAAACAATTAACAAATATATAATGTAATAATTATAGGATCCGGATTTAAATGCACTGAAAACCATCGAAATATACTCTAAAAACTAGAAAAAAAAATGCCCTTAAAAATGTATTGTTTTATTAAATAATTTATAACTTTTATTTTATCACAGAAAAGAAAATGTATAAAATCTAACTTGTGACTGCTGATGATGATATTAATAATTTGATATATTGACTGGTATTATGCGCGGTATTATTCATTCTAAACATATACGATAATATACATTTAAAATTATATTAAATTTTATGTTAAACTATTTTACTTTTAAAATTTTGAGCATTGCATTGAGCAATAATATATTGTTTGATATTTTCAAACACCAACGATCGTCCATTGTCCGAGTGAATATTGTGTACGTGGAAAAACTCCACAGTAGTTCACAAGTTCAATAAAAAAGATTTCCCGGCTCAAATACTTCCAAAGCACCAACTATTAATGTAATTCGTAACATAGCAGCCTTCGACGTCGAGGTCTCATCAATGCTGACCCATATTTTTTTATTTTTAACGTATTTTTGAATGAAATTTGTAGTTTTATTAAAACATTTATCCACATAATTTTTCCGAAATGTAGACTCATCTAGAATTTATGTGCCTGCAGTATATTTTTCTAAAAAATATATTAGTAATAGTTAATACTAATAACTTTACTAATATATAATTAGGGAGTATAGTGAGACATCGCAAATAACTACCTCCATAATAAAACTTCTATACCGCGTGAGTCGCTGACAAATAATGATTTAATTGCAATAACATGTTTTAAGGTGTGTAATCGAAATTTCATATCGAATTTTTTTTCCACTGTGGTTTCATATATGGTGACACATAAGTCCCAATTGCGAGAAGTTACTATAATATTTTAAGGATTTTGTAATTTCAAAACATTTAGTCATATATTGGGGCAAAGTGGGACGGAGCGAAGTGAGACAAAGCGATTAGGATACCTATAGGTATATTATCATAATACAGTAGTATGCCTATTACACTATTACATCTGATATTTACTATTGTAATACCCTTACACAAATTCCGTTACATTTAATTAATAATTATATTATATATATAATTTTCTTGTTTCATATAAGTTAAGTAAACATAAAATTTACCACAAATAAACCAAAAATTGGATATTTAAAGGGTTTTTTTTTATTATTTTTAAGTAAATTTTGTTATAGATATATTAATATATAATTGTATTACTTATAGGTATATTATTTTGCTATATTAAATAGTTATCATTAATAAAAAAGAAATAACAATATTATTTTTGATTTATTTATTGTGTCTCGCTTGACCCAGCCACTGGGTAAATTGAGACAAAATTGACATTTTTAAAAAATCTACTTGAGTTAAATAGTTATTGACAATGTAATTAAAATGAATGGATTATCCTTAAAAAAAAGTACCTATTGATAGTCATTGACGATTGTTTTATTATTTCTCAAGATAATGGACTTAGAAACATTTGTGTCTCGCTGTACCCCGGTCTCCCCTATATATAAATATTATTTATACTTATATAGGTATATTAAAAAACTTGTGAATATTATTAGGCATGTTTTCGCGATTAACCTGCAAATGTAATTTGGTTACTGAATTTTATAAACAATCTGTTTTGGTTATAATAATTTAAAACCGATAAAATGGAGTGGTTATTATATTTGGTTTTTAATAAAACAAAAAAAGTTTAAAAAACATAACCCGGTTGATTACGAAAACACGCTTATTTTCATGGTTTGGTGTAAAAGTATATAACTATAAAATATATTGATAATAGAATTGTACCTGGTAAATAGTAAATATTAATTAATATAATAGTTATTATGTTTATATACTTATATACATATATTATATGCGTATAAATTAAACATCAATTATTAGATATAAACGTTTCATGATTGAAACAAACGTCAAATTTTTGCCTATTTATTACAAATTCATCTATATAGTAATTATTATTAAGTATTAATATTATTAACTATACTTAGCTATTAATAAGTTTGTATATTAAATTTATATTACAAAAAAATAAATAAACAAATATTAAAATAATTACCTGACTACTCGTTATGTAGGTAACTAATTGCCAAATGTTGTTACATTAAAGAAAACAACAGAATAAAATTGCATCAAAATCTTTTTTTTTCATTAAAATTGTTAATTTTGTATATGTTTTTATAAAATTATAGTCTATATATATAATCAATATAGATACCTATATATAGGTAAGCCTATTATATATAGGTACGTATCTCCCATCGTTTATATCAACTACTTAAATAACGAGAAATACAGACTATAAACAGATTCTTGAACAATACAAATTATACACGAATACCTGCACGATGACAACATTTTTAGATGCAAACAGTATTCAAAATTTAATGAAAAATTTAAAAACTTTGGAGATTCCTAAAAAGTGTGTATTTAGAAATTATAATTATTTCAATAATATTTCTATACTATAATCTGTTAAACGAAAGAAAATTTCTTGATGGCGATCAAATTAGTCCACGTTCGTTCATTTCTCAACACATTTTCTATGCAGTATAGTGACCCTATTAATTATAATTTATCGCAAAAACTGTAGAAAAAACTTTTCATTGCAGTAAATTTGGTATTTTGGTAAATTATAGGTATTTCATGACTTAGGTTATTACTTTTCAAACTATAGGTACACGATATATATATATATATATAGGTAATAACCGGTAGTAGCTAGTGTTGAAAAATTACAAATACTTAATATGTTAGAATTCCTACATAATTGAAATGAATTAACTTCTATTAGGTAGCTAATAGAAAAAGTAAAAATAGGTCCAAAATGGGAAATAATCAGAAAACTCTAACCACCATGCGTGAATAAGGAAGTCTTCTCTTATTCAACTCTCACATATTATCCCAGACTCCCTCTCCCCCTCAATTTTATCATTTTCAGTAATACTAATAAGACGCAGTTTCAATTATTTTTGAGGGAAATGTTTAAAATATATGTTTTTATGGATACAATTGACATGCTCCCTTTGCTCTCCCTTATATTCATGCCTGAGACATGGTTTTTCACAACAAATCTGGTGATATTATTTTTTTAGCCACCCTGAAAATATTTTCTAGGAACCCCACTATAATTGATGGCTATATGACTACCTACATAATATAATATTCAGTATTTATTATATCTAGACACTTTTTTCTCAATGTATCTTGGATTTTGTACTTTTTCAGTTAATATGACTGACACAATTTTATTTTTCAAATTATAATTAATATTTTAAAACAAAAACCCTTCTTGTATTTGATTTATATAAATATTTATTTCACGTTTTAAATTCGTTTATACTGACAGAAATGTAGGTGTTATTAATTATAATGCTCATTTATAGTATCTAGTATATTAAGTAGGTATATTGAGATAAAAAAAAAATAAAATATTTAGTATCAAGTATCTTTTCAACAAATAAATAATATATCTTGTATCTAGAGATAAAAAATATAGTTTCTTGTATCTAGATATTTTATTTTAAAAATCTTATCCATCCCTGGCTATAACACGTTTGGGGCACTTTGGGCACATAACAATATATATCATAAATTAACAAAGGTTAAACTTTTTTCTCGTAATACAATTGGGTACATCATATATTTTCTAACATAATTATTGATTTTAATTTTTTGATATATTTTTAGAACCATCAGTAGGTGAACTACAAAACCAACACAAATTTTTCCATTTTAAAATATTTTAAAAAATAGACCTTTTTTGTTTTTTACTTCTAAATTTTAAGAATTTACAGTCTTTTATATTGGAAATTTTACATTGTATGTTTCGTACATAACATAAGGCTATAGGTAGTTTGTTAAATTGGTTCCAAATATCTGATAAAGATCATATAGTTTTCGGTCGATTCGGCTTAAAATATGTATCTATTTTAACTATAGGTAATTTAAAAACTTTTAGTCATTTATATACTATATAGTTGATAAAATAATATTTTTAAAGTAATTATAATTATATGATTAATATAGAGAATACGAAAAATATCTTAAAATAATATATATGTTAATTGATGATATTGAAAAGCTTGCTGAAGGCCAGAAAATAAAAAATAAAATTGTAAATAAGGAATATGTCAGAATTATTGAGTTCATTAAAATTGTTTCCGATACTATAGCCAACGATATTTCAAATGCAATATTTGATGAAAACTCTCTAAAAGATAATGCTATGACTAAAAAATTACTAAAAGGCATTAACCAAATTGGCAAAATTGAAAACGAAAATCGAAATAATTTTAAAATTAAAAATATTAAGTTTGACGTAGCAAACACAATAGCTAAAATTGTAACTAATGCAAAGAACAGCAAAATAAATCAAATAATTGATAACCCTAGATCTAAAATTCAACAACAAAATACCATTGAATATGGTAAAAATTTTAATAAAAATCCCTATAAAAAACTATTAAAAAATGGATCAAATTACAAAAACAAAATATATTTAAGAGTACAAAATTCAACAGCTACAAACAAAAATAAAATTAAAATATCCCCATATAATATTTATAAAACAATGAAAAATATAAATATTGAGTTAAATAAAATATATACTAGACAGCCAACTATAGGTTCGAACTCGGAAAACATAAAACCTAATATAAATAAAAATAAAAAATCAAAAGTATGTAATCAAAAACTAGAAGTAAATGATAAAACAACTAAGAAAATAATTGAAAATGCACAACTATTACATAGAATATTCAACAAAAATCAAAAAGGCATTAACAACAGACTACACAGACAAATAATATCAAAAACCAACTATATGGAAAGTAAGAGCAAAGTCAGGACGATGTGTCTAAGAAATAGTGATCAAAACAAACCTGGGACATATGAATCGGCCTTAAATAAACAAAAGTTATTGAAAGAAAAATTGACAAAAAATAAGTCGAGTACCAAAAGCCTGACGAGCAGTAAATTTAATATTGAAAACCCGATGAACTATAAATCGAATATCGAAAACCTAGTAAACTGTAAATCGAACACCAATAAAAGGATAAACTTACTGCAGCTTATTAATTTTTCGAATTTTGAATTGAATAACGAAAAACCATTAAATTGCAGTAAATCGAATACTGAAACTCCGGTTCACTGTAAATTAAATATCGAAAACCCGACAAACTGTAAATCAAATATCAAAAAACCGATAAACTGTGAATCAAATATCGAAAAACTAACAAAATATAAATTTAATACCACAAAACCAACGAATTATAAACCTGTAAATACCGAAAAAACTATCAACTATAAATTCAAAAAATTCAAAAATCCAAAAAAATATAAAATTTTAAATTTTAAGCAGGATGTTGAAAAATCACAAACAACGAACAATCGAAAAAACAAGAGTAAATTAAGAAATTTGAAATCAAATCCTGAAGTGCAAAACCAAAATATATTAGATAATATTAGACAAAGTGGTGTATTAACTGACGTCGACGTTCCAATTGATGAAACAAATAACATAGTCGATAACGAACACCGAAATGATAAAACACAAGTCCCAAAATATCTCCAATTAAGAAACATCATGACTACAGATATTGAAAACGAAGACAATAACGTGCAACGACATAAGTCGGCTGCCATTATTGACGAGGACAATGTAACAAAAAACTTGATATCAAAACAAGACGATAAACGTCATTCGAGTGATGAGATAACGAACAAATGCCATTTAAGTGACGCAAAAATGGAGGACAAACGTTATTCGAGTAATGAGATGACAAATATCAAACACAATTTGAGTGACGGGAAATCAAAGGATAAACGTCATTTGACTGACGAGAAAACTGAGGATAAATACCATTCAAGTGACAGGAAAATGGAAGACAAATACTATTTGAGTGGCGAATTAACAAAGAACCAACGCTATAACGATATCGATAAAAAATTATTGAATTTATTGACGGGAAATTGTACGAAATATTTATCTACACCTGGATGTAGAAAAAATGTGAGTACATTTTATTTATTTATATTTGATCATATTAAATTCCAGAGCAAGAAAGCTAATGGTTTTGCAATGATGTTTATTTTGAATTTTTTTTCTGTGATCAAATTTTCGACCCAGAACTTAAAAGATTTCATCCAATCGCTACGTATGTACAAACTAGGGACTGGAACCGAACCGAAAAGAACCGGTTCTAGAGCTGGAACCGTTAAGAATGTTGGGAACCGAAACCTATGAATAATAAAGATTCTTCCTTATCGGTTCCAAAATATAATCTTCACATAGAAAATGATCTATATAATAGCCACTTATAATCTTGTGATTTTATTGTAATTTGTAATTCAATCTATTAGGTATTATAATAATTCTAATGTACCTATATCGATCGGCATTTTCGTAATACCTACCTATTTATGTTTTTTATGTAATCCATAATTATCATTTGTATCCGTATGTTCCTTAATTGGCAAAACAAATTAACGATATGCATTCTGGTGGAGAATAATTGAACCATCCTATTCGGGATGGCTTATATGTTTACATTGAGAATTTCTATTATAAAGCTAACGTTTACAAATTTAACATAAGCTAATAATGTCTTTTGTAAATTGATTTGTAATATGTTTCCTCTTATATTGCACTTCTAGACTACAAAAATATTTTACGTATGTAAATATACTTATACTTAAAACGAA